>VDFB02215678.1:0-16823 GCA_007258455.2 Sequoia sempervirens
ATGTACAAATACCCAAAAAAACTTTGGTGTAGAGTCATGCAACAAAAGTACTTGGATGAGGATGAACCTGATAGAATCCTCACAATCACCAATATGGGGGGTCAACTACATGGAAGTTTATGAAAGAGTGTAGGTTGGTTATTATTGAACACCTAACATGGAGCATAAACAATGGTCAAAGAGTAGATTTTTGGGTTGATTCATGGGATGGGCTTTCACCTTTGGGTGATATTGGGGAGCTAAGGGAGATTCATACAATACTTTTGAGAACATGTGGGACGAAGGTGGAAGGATACATTGACAGATTTGTAGGGGACAACAATGGATTTCAAAGTGGATAAGTATTTGATAAGTTAGTGTTGAGATAAGTGGTTGTCTCAACCTGTGCATGAAGGAGATTGACGATGGAGTTAACTAATAGAATGCATAAAGGGTGTCAACGATGGATGACTAAAACTATGGATCACATGAAGGAGTTATTTACAATGCATTTTGCATGTAGGAAATTGTTGCGTGAGCGGTGGAAGTTGAGTTCTTCACTAGTGGCTATGGTGATCACATTTACTATGCAATCGATGCGTCAATTTTGAACTAAAAGTTCACACTCTGAGTTTGCAATGTATATTGCATGCGTTGAAGCCATCTATTCATTGTGGTTGTTAATTATTAAATCCTCTATGCCTTAGAGTATTGAAAAGATTGAAATTTAATCATTTTTGAGACATCATTATGCTACCAATATTATCCTAGTTCTTGTTGAAGATTGGTGAACACCTAGAGAAGCTTAACACTACTATTGTATTGTAATTATTGTTACTGATAATACAAAGTATTATGCTTTTAGTGTGTGGGGTTTTTTACCTGGAAAGGTTTTACCCATGTAAATTTGTGCATTATGGTATTATTATTTTATGCATATGTTTGAATGTGTTTCATTCACTGTAATAGTTTAATAATTTGTATGAATTTGCACTATCTCCCCCACATAGATTAGTGTTGGAAGCATTGTTCCGCACCTTTGCTTCCTTTCAAATGGTATCAGAGCCTAGCTAGTTTGCGTCTCGTTGTTGGGTAGTGGGTTTTTTGTATTGATCTTTGTTTGAGTGGGAGTCTTTGCAAAAGTATTTCAAAATCTTGTTGCAAAAAGAAGATGGTAGGCACATCCATTAGAATCAAGATGGATAAGTTTAATGGTAGTAACTTCAAGTTATGGAAGTTGAAGATGGAGGATATGCTCATGGATAGAGATCTATGGGCTACAATATCCAAAACAAAACCAACCAATATGACTCAGAAAGAGTTGGATTTGAAGGATCGAAAAGCCAAGGGTTTGATTAGAATTTGTTTGGCTGATTTCATGCTCCAAAATGTACATGAAGAGAAGACTAAAAAAGCTCTTTAGAAGAAGCTTGGAGATGTTTATCAAGCTAAATCCCTGGTAAACAAGTTATTCTTGTGAAATAAATTGTATTCTCTGAAGATGGAAGATGGAGGATCCATTGCAGAACATTTGAATGCATTTAACATGTTGATTGCTTAGTTGGGTTATGTTGGTGACAAGATTGAAGATGAGGATCGTTGCATGCTTTTGTTATGTTCTTATCCAAACTCATGGGATCACCTGGTTATGGCTATTGGAAGTACCACCACCAGTTTCAAAATGGATGATGTGGTTCCATCGCTCTTGTCTAAAGAGATGCAGAGGAAATCTTTTGAGATGGCCAATGAATCCCTTGTTTGGTAGGCCTAAAGAGAAAGGAAATAAAAAGGAAAAGAAGTTCAAATCAAAATCTTCGGGGAGATCTAAGTCTCTTGGAAATTCTAAGGCAAAATGTTGGGACTACGGAAAACTTGGTCATTTATGTAAAGCTTGTAAGGAGGAGAAGAAAAATAAAGGTAAAAAGAACTCTGATTTTGACTCTAAAAAATCCTCTCAGGATGATGCAGATACTTTTGTCGCAGCCTTGGCAACTCATGCATCTGAAGATGTGTGGTTAATAGACTCATGTGCTTCTTTCCACATGACCTCACATAGGGGTTGGTTCTCAAAGTATGAAGAGTATGATGGTGGGAAGGTGTATCTGGGTGACGATTCTCATCTAAAGATTGTTGGTCGTGGAAGAATCAAGATTAGATTCCTTGATGGAAGAGTGAAGGGGATTGATGGTGTGCTGCATATCCTGGGTTTGGCACAAAACCTTCTTTTTGTGAGTAAGTTAAGTAATGAGGGTGTGCAGGTTGTTTTCTCAAATGGAGGATGTAAGATGACAAGAGGATCTATGGTGTTGGCTAAGGGTGTTCAGATCAACACTCTATACAAGTTGGATGCATGCACTATTCAGTGCAAAAGTTCTTCTGATATTCCAAAGAAAAGGCCTTTGGATTCTTCATCCTCACCCTCAGATCTAGCAGTCAAGAAGTCTATTGTTTGTACATCTTATGGTTGTGCTTTTTGGGTGCCTAAGGGTGCAAATGCTTTGGAGATGAAGCTTCTAGCAGAGAAGACAATGTTATGGCACCAAAGAATCGGTCATATTAGTGAGAAGGATCTTAGAGCCCCAAAAAAATAAAAGCCTTGTTGAAGGCCTCGATGATTGTAATCTCAAGTTTGAATTTTGCAAACATTGTGTTTATGGTAAACAAAACCGTGTTTCTTTTTATTCCAATTCTCATAAGTCTTCTGGGGTTTTGGACTATATTCATGAAAATGTGTTTGGTCCTATGAATGTTCCTTCGTTAAGAAAATATGTATATTTTGTGTCTTTCATAGATGATTATAGTAGGGCATTTTTTTATTTCCTCAGGAGTAAATCTAAAGTCTTTAATCGTTTTGAGTTTAAAGCTTTGGTTGAAAATCATATTGATAGAAAGATTAAATGTTTAAGGAATGACAACAGTGGTGATTCTTTTTCAGCAGAATTTGATAGGTTCTATAAGGAGCACAAGATTGAAAGACATAAGGCAACTCCATACACCCCACAACAAAATGGAGTTGCAAAGAGGATGAATAGGACATCGATGGAGAGGGTTAGGAGTATGTTGAGTGGTGTTGGTCTTGAGCAGAAGTTTTGGTGGAAGTTGTAGCCACTGCATGTTATCTAATCAACAAATCTCCTACATTAGCTCTTCCTAAAAAGATACCCATGGAGGAATGGTTTGGTAAGAATCCTTCGATGAGACATCTCAGAGTTTTTGGTTGTGAAGCTTATGCTCATGTTCCAAGTGTAAAGAGGTCTAAGTTGGAGAACAAGGAAGTTAAGTGTATCCTCATTGGCTATGGTGTCAGTGTGAAGGGGTATAAGCTTTGGGATCCAATGGCCAAGAAGGTTCTCCATAGTAAAAGTGTAATATTTTGGGATTTGAAACCTTCCACAGTTGAGTTGCAGCTAGAGAAAGAGGAGAAGTAGAATAAGGAGGTAGTTCAAATTCCACTTACTTCGATGAAAAGTGAACTGTGTACTCCTATTGGACCTGGTGATGAGGAGAGCCCTAGCAACTCTAAAAATTCAGAAGTAGTAGAACCTCAACCTCAACAATTTAGGAGGTCTACACATGATAGGTGGCCACTAGAGAGGTTTGATTATTCACCAGAAAGATTTGGTTATTCACTGTTGGATTCCAGTTGCGTTTTTGCTTTGATTGCTAACAATGATGAGCCTCGGACTGTTAGAGAGGCTATGGGTATGAGTGATGCAGATTCCTGGATGAAAGCCATAGATGAAGAAATGGCTGCATTGAAAAAAGACAGTACAGGGGATCTAACACCTTTTCCTAAAGGATTGAAACTTGTTGGATGTAAATGGATGTTCAAGAAGAAATGTGGTCTTGATGGTAGTGTTGAAAAGCACAAGGCACGGTTGGTTGCAAAGGGGTATTCTCAGGTGGAGGGAATTGAATATGGTGAGATATTCTCTCCTATTGTGAAGTTGACATCTATTTGGTTCATGTTATCACTTGTAGCAGTGTATGATCTAGAAGTGGAACAGATGGATGTGAAGACAATGTTCCTTCATGGTGATTTGGAGGAAGAGATCTATATGTCACAGCTAGAGCATTTCATGATAAAAAGTAAATAAAATATGGTTTGCAAGTTGAAGAAGTCTTTATATGGTCTTAACCAATCTCCTAGAATGTGGTACCATAAATTCAACACCTTTGTGTTGTCTTTGGGATTTTTGAGATCTAAATCTGACCATTGTGTATATTACAAATCTGATAATGGTTTCATTCTCATAATTACATTGTATGTAGATAATATGTTGGTTTTTGGGAATGGTATGAGTTTGATTTCAAATCTAAAGTCCAGGTTATGCCATAGTTTGGGATGAAGGATCTGGAATTTGCGGCAAAGGTATGTGCAGGGGATGGAGATCAAAAGAGATAGAGCTAGTAGAAAGCTTTGTTTAAGCTAGAGCAACTATGTGAATTCAATGTTGGAGGGATTCAGCATGGCAGCTTGCAGGCAGTTAGTTGTTCCAATGATGCAGGGGACGAAGCTTTTTGTGGAGGATTGTCCAAAATCTCCTACTGATATGGAGGACATGACTAGAGTACCATATGTGAGTGTTGTTGGAAGCTTGATGTATATAATGGTTTGTACTAGGCCAGACATTTCCCAAGCAATGGGAGTTCTTGGTCGGTTTATGGCTAATCATGGATGAGTACATTGAGATGCTGTAAAGAGAGTGTTTAGATATCTATAGGGTACTTTTGAGTACTCTCTATGTTATCATGGTTATCCTACTGGTTCTCAAAATTTTGTAAGTATTCATGGATATGTGGATTGAGATTGGGCAAGTGATATTGATAGTAGAAAATCCACCAGTGGATATGTTTTCACTATAAATTGTGGTGCTATAAGTTGTATTAGTAAGCAACAGGCTGTAGTTGCTTTGTCCACGATAGAAGCAGAGTACATGATAGCTACTCATGCTTCCAAGGAATCCATTTGGCTTAATAGGTTGTGTTCGGATATTGGTATTGAGAGAGAACATATTACTATCTATTGTGACAGTCAGAGTGTGATTTGCTTAGCAAATAATCCCACTTTCCATGCCAGAACAAAGCACATTGATGTTCAATTTCATTTTGTTTGTGATATGGTAGAAGATGGAAAGGTGATATTGGAGAAGGTTGACACTTTGAGAAATGTTGTAGATGCACTAACAAAGTCATTGAGCATAGATAAGTTTAGATGGTGTGTTGTTTTCATGGGCTTTGGGGCCCTAAGCAATTGATTATAGATGACTTATGACAAGTCTTCAACAAGTGGGAGAATGTTAAGAAATAGTGTCTCAACAAGTTAGTGTGTGTTAACTATATCAACTTGAGCGTAGGAAGGAGGTTTTCACATGAAATGTGTTTGCATGTATGCAATTGCTGCATGAGCGGTGGAAGTTGTATTGTCTACTAGTGGTTGTGGTGATATTGATTGCATTAAGTAATCCATGATGCATCAGTGAACTAAAATTTTAAACTTAGTTTTGTTTTAGTTATTGCATTGTGATGAATCCATCTATTCATGGTTGTTGATTGTTATTAAATACTCTATTCCTTAGAGAATTGAGGATATTGAAATTTGATAATTTTTGAGGCGCTGTTATGCTGCCAATATTATCCTAGTTTTTTGTTGAAGATTGGTGAACACCTAGAAAAGCTTAGTGTTGATATTGTATTGTAATTGTTTGTTATTGATAATACAAATTATTGTGCTTTTGGTGCGTGAGGTATTTTACCTGGAGAAGTTTTTCCCATGTAAATTTATGTGTTACGGTATTATATTTTTATGCATGTATTTGAATGTGTTTCTTTCATTGTAACAGTTTAAAGATTTGCATGAATCTGCACTATCTTTCCTTCATAGATTAGTGTTGGAAGTGTTGTTCTGCACTTTTCTTCCTTTCAAATAGGGCATAAATAGAACAAATTAGAAAAATTTAGAGCAAAAAGAAAATCAACAACTACAGTTGTTTATAATTTAACACAATCTGCATAGAAATTCACTTTACCATATTAAATCTCTTCATTGAAATAAAACAATAGCTAAAAATGCATATAAATTGGTATAATACTCTGTGCTTCCCAAGCTTCTTCCTCTTTCTAACCAACATAATAAAAAACTAAAAAATGACTCCTTACATTCTTCTTTTCTAGGCTTTTCAGCTACGACAAAAATAAAAGTAGACAATTAATGTGGAGCTACAACTCACATAAGATAAAAGGTAAACAGAAAAATAAAGAGCATCAAAAAAACATTAATAACATGTCCTTTTAGTTGGTGATAAGTAATAGGAAATTACATTGAACAAAGTGTTTTGACATTAAATTCCTGGTTGTGCATAATTAACATCTTTCCAATACTTCCCCTTAATTATGAATTGTTGGGGATCAACAAAAATTTGCATCAAACTTCAACATACTTGTATACATTTCCACAATAAAAAACTCCTAAGTAGCTCCATAAATATTGAAATGTCTCCTTCACCAATGGTTTTGTAAGTACGTCTACAAACTGATCTATTGACTTGTAATAATCTAAGCAAATTTCTTTGTTGTTTACTAGTTCTCTAGTAAAATGATACCTGGTATCAATATGCTTAGTTCTCTTACGAAAAACATTATTTTTAGACAAACCAATGGCTGAGCTATTATCACAAAATATTGTAGTCACTTCTTTCTGATCATGCATTAAATCTTTCAACATCCATTGCATCCAAATAGCTTGACAAGCAACACTAGTGGCTTCCACATACTCAACTTCAACTGAAGAAAGTGTCACAATAGGTTGTTTCTATGAATCCCATCACACAACACCTATACCAAAGTGAAAAGCATACTCAAAGGTGATTTTCCAATCATCTATGTTTCCCCCACAATCACTATCTATGTACCCAACAAGACTAAAATCATCTAAATTGGAATACAATATGCCAAAGTTCTTTGTGCCACTGACATACCAGAATATTCTCATACTGACCTACCAATGAGAGTTTTTTAAAGACTCCATAAAACTTGAAATTAGGATTACATTGTACATAATTCCTAGCCTTGTGGTTGTCAAATACATAAGGCTTCCAAATAGCCTCTCGAACAATGTAGAATCCACAAATGGTCCATTATCCTCCTTGCTTAGCTTTAATCCCATAATTACAGGTGTTGGGGCTTCCTTATAATTTCCCATATTGAATCTCTTCAAGACTTCATTTACATATTTAGATTGAAAAATAAATAAACTAGCATTGGATTGATGGACTTCAATGCCCAAAAAATATCTCATAAGCCCCAAATCAGTCATTTCCAACTCATTCTTCATTGTTGATTTGAAATCATGTATGATAAGATCACTAGTAAAGATTAGATCATCCACATACAGAAAAATAATTAGAATGTTACCTTGCTTGTTGAATTTGATGTACAATGTTGGCTTACAACTACTTCTTTGGAAATCATTGTGAATGAAATAGGAGTCAATGTGGTTGTACCAAACTCTAGGAGCTTGCTTTAATCCATAAAGTGCCTTCTTTAATTGATATACTTTGTCTTCATGATTCGGTATCTCATAGCCTTGTGGTTGTTCCACATAAACTTCCTCCTCTACATAGCCATTTAGAAATGCTGATTTCATTTCCATTTGGTACATAGGCCACTTGTTGTAAGTAGCAATAGATCCAATATAGTCCTAATTGTGTACAGCTGTGCAACATGAGCAAATGTTTCATTGAAATCTATTCTGGGTTGTTGCGTGAAGCCCCTTGCAACTACAATTGATTTATTCTTTTGCAATTTTCCATCAATAGATCTTGTTTATTCTTATAAATCCACTTTGCACTTATTGCATCCAAGTGCCTTAAGGAAAATAAGCTAAATCACATGTTTAGTTCTTCTCAATGGACTCAGTATCTTTATCCATGGCTTGTGCCTATTTATCATCACCCATAGCTTCTTCAAATGTCAATGGATCATCTATATGAGGAAATAAAGGGAAAGCTAAAAATTAATTTGTTGTATCAACATTATATGTCAACTCACTCAAACTCCTTGTTTTTTGTGGCAACAAGCTTGCTAGAGTTGGATCTAAAGATGTAGAAGTACTTGGAGTGCTAGTTGGAACTGCTCCAAGAATGCAAGCTAATGTAGATGGTACTATGGTTGCTTGAGGAGTTTGTTATACTCTTGGTGTGGACAAAAACCTTGAAGATATCCTTGGTGTGGATGAAGTTGTAGCTTGAGCTACAACTTGTGGTGTTGCCCTGAGAGTGGAAGGAGCTACTGTTTGAGTTGTACTTGATGATGGAAGCACTTCATCTACCATATCATTGTGAGAACAATAGTTGTAACATTTACAGTCCTGTCTACGCTTCCATCCCATGCTTCATCCTCCACAAATTGAACATCATAGCTAATTATGACCTCCCTAGTGATAGGATTAAACAACTTATATGTAGGTTTGTATCTTATGAATAGCCAACAAATATACACTTTTTTCCTTTCTTATCTAACTTCTATCTCAACTCATCAAGAATATGAACATATGCAACACAACCAAATATATTAAGATGAGAAACACTATGTTTCATACATGTCCAAGCCTCTTGAAGGACTTTTTTTTCACACTCTTTGTTGGGAACCTATTTATGATATAGAAAAAAATTGCAACTGCCTTAGCCCAATATTCATTAGGTAAGCATTTTGCTGCCAACATAGCACATTCCATCTACATAAATGTTTAATTCTTCCTCTTCGCCACACTATTTTGTTGAGGTGTATAGTAGGCTGCAAATTCTTATGTATGCCATGTGATCTAAAAAAACTAAGAAAATCATTTGAAATATATTCACCACCTCTATTTGTTCTCAAAACCTTGATGTAGTAGCCACTTTTCTTCTCCATAGGTGCCTTGAACTATTGAAAATAAGAAAATGCATCTGACTTGTGTTTTAGAAAATAAACCCAATTTTTTCTTGTAAAATCATCAATGAAAGTAAGAAAATAAGTGTTTCCTCCTATAGACAGTGTTTTCATTTTCCCACAAATTTCTAAATGCACAATCTCAACTGGTGCTCTAGATGTAATTGATTTTCCGATAGGAAATGATTCCCCATGTTTTTTTCCCAAGATACATCCTTCGCAAACTATTTTTGATTTTTCAATTAATGGAAATCCTTTCACCATGTTCTTCATATGTAGTAAATTCAATCCTCCAAAGTTCAAATGCCCAAATATAAAATGTTGCAACCAAGATTCATCCTTTACAACTGATTGAATATTGTTTGAATTTCTCCACCACTACCTTTTACTTCTCTAGTGCTTAATTGACTTTTTTTAGAATTTACTAAATGTATAAAGTTCATTTCAATTTCTTATTTTGTATTTTCTACCTTAGAAGAAGATTTAGAATGTACATTACTTTTTTTATGAATAGCTTGGCCTATTTTTCTTTCCATGTTTGGCCTTATCCTCAAAGGAAACATTCATTTGCTAGTCATTTGCACTTTGGCAACCAACAATTTGCTTGGAAATCTATCTAGAATTACACACTCATTGTTTTACATGTACACTCTATAACCTTTTTGTACTAGCTGACCAATACTCATTAAGTTATACTTTAGACCAACAACATAATGCACATCAGACATAAATTTTTGCTCCCCCTTTTTTGTTAGAATATTAACTATACCTTACCCAAAATAGTGACCATGTTGTTGTTACCAAATGTGACTTCAGTTTGAACTGATTCATTCAAGTTGGAAAAAAAATCTACATTACCTATCATATGATTACTACAACTAGAATCCAAATACCATATGTCATATGGGCTTTCTTGGAAAATATTACACTCAACTTGAGAATTTGTAGAAATTGTTTCAGCAATCCTAGTGCATGCAATAAACATAGTGTTTGCGAAAGTGCTACTAGACTGATTTTGAACTTTATTGTGCTAGTCATACTATTTTTTCTTGCATTCATGAGCATAATTCCCAAACTTCTTACAATAATGACACTGAATGTGTTACTTTTCAAACCTTTGGCCACTTGGGTGACTGGAATTTTTATTTTTGACCTCTACCACCAACATTTGCAAGACTACTACTATGTCCACCTCTACAAGAACTTCTCCCTCTACCTCTTGGACTGAATTTTTGAGTTTCTCTTCCATGGCTTATAGATGACTGAGATGAAAAAAAAAAATCCAATGAAATATTTGAACTATTTAGTCTATATTCATGATTATTGAGAGAGGCATGGACACTAAACTGACTAAAGTCTTTAGTTTCCTCCAAAGCCACAACTAGTGGATAAAATTTAGAAGGGAAGCTTCTTCTAACTTTTTCAACAATCTTCCTATCCTCTATGACCTCTCCATGTGATTTGATTTGATTAGTTAGACCAACAACATGGGTAAAAAATGATTCTACTAAATCTGAGTCTCTCATTGATAAACTTTCAAAATTTGTAATCTCGAATTTAAGAATTTTTACTTTGTCCATACCTTGATAAGAAATTTTTAATGTATTCCATGCCTCCTTGGCTTACTTTGTTGCTACCACTCTTGGGAGTATGCTCTCATGCATTGCTTGATGGATGTAGAATAATGCTTTACCATCCTTCTTCCTCTATTCTTTCAAAAAATATTTCTCAACTTGTGTAAAGGAATTATATGCTACTTGATCTATTGGTTCGACATAGCCATTTTCAACTATCTCCCATACATCTTGAGATCGAAACAATGCTTTCACAGTTAAAGACCAACACTTATAATTTTTCCTATGAAAATAGGGGTTTGTAAACTAGACAGAGATGCACCATATGTGGAGGGAATGAAAAGACCTAGAGAAATAGAATGATAGAGGGTTAACCTAGCTCTGATACCACATGTGGGTTTTAAAGAAGGAGTAAAGGAGAGAATTTGAGTAGACAAAACAGGGCATAAACAATACAACCCAAAAAAATTCAGACCAAAAAGAAAAAACAACTAGAGTTGTTTATAAAACACGATCTACATAGAAATTCACTTCACCATATAAAATCTTTTCATTGAAATAAAACAACTATAGTTGCACATAAATCTATATAATACTTTGTTATTCCCAAGCTTCTTCCTCTTTTTATGTAGCACAATACAAAACTAAAAATGACTCCTTACATTCTTCATTTCTAGACATTTGAGCTACGACAAAAATAAAGTTAGACAATTAATGTGGAGCTACAACTCACACAAGATAAAAGGTAAACATCAAAATAATGATCATGAAAAAAACATTAATAAGAAGTCCTTTTAGCCGACTATAAGTAATAGGAAATGAAAAACAAAGTGTTTGGACATTAAATGCCCAGCTATGCGTAATTAACATCTTTCCAATGGTGAATATTAAAAGGGATGAAATTGTCTATTAAAATATTCCTATAAACTAATTTTGCAATCATTGGTTTCCCTATTAACTTTTGGTTATCTTAGACCTTGTTTATTTGATGAGGGTCGATTGCATTGTGGCCTTCACTCTATCATGGAAATGTTGACCATTAAATACCTTGAAGGCTTTCCTTGTTCCAAAGGTTTGATGATAGTAGTCTTACTAATACACTGTTGTCATTAGTAAGTGTAGGACCATTGAAAATGATATACTTGTCTATTCAATTATAAATATATATAATGGATATTATTACTTGGCCACTCCATAAGTAGTTTGAACTTACAAAATCATGGGAAGGGTTTGATTTAGATGATATAAATTATATGTAGCAATCTAATCTTGAGAAAGAGGAATAAAATAATCCTTGTGGTTGGTATAACTTTGAAAAAATATTTTGTTATAGATCAAATTTCACCTTATACAACCATATTGATAGCTAGTTTTACATATTTTCTAACAATATGGTTATGAGAAAATTATGTGAGGGTTGATTAAATTTGTATCATCTGAATCTAGGTGTGAAATCCAAGGAGCCCCAATCATCTTCTAGTAACTTTGTAAATTCTTCAATATGCTTTTATTTTTCTTTCTCTTGCATGACTTCCACTTGTATAGTTGGTGTCAATGTTTTCAAAGGATTTTCCTTATCTTTTTCAAGTTGTAAAACATTGTAAGGCTTAGGATTGGATTTTATCATATAAACATTGTCCTTATAAACATACTTCATTAGATGATGAAGATTAGAAGGCACCACATTTATCTAAGAACCATTATTTATAGTATCAAAGAACCCCACAAACCTAATGCAAAACCCACAATGGGTTGAATTGTGCTCTTCCATTTAACAAAATCTCTAACTAAAACATATATAAAAATTTGTTTATAGCATCTCATTCAAGAAAATGTTTGGCTACCATAACATGTTAAATTTTAATTCATATTGATCATCATGACTTTTGTGGTGAAATTATTAGCCTCAATCATTCTCAATCATTGCCACAAAAGTTATGATTATCATTATGATCCTTTGTTGTGTAGTTTTTTGCACACACGCCTTGCTAAAAGCAGGGACCCTCTTTTGCTTTCGCTCCTAGTGTTTTGACCATTTAGTTTTGGGGATTTGTTTGCTTGGATGTTTATCTTGCTTGCATTGCTGATTCCCCTCTGATATTGATTGAAAATATTAAGTGTTGGGCAATTTTTGTGTTTTTTCACTCCTGTTGGGAAAATCCACTCCTGGCGAAATTCTCCAGATTCCTTAAAACCCCGTGGTGGCTGCTTTACATTGTTTTCCAGAAATTCTTTTGTCTTGCAAAATTTTGCATGGATCAGATTTTTCTAAAATTTTGTCGCCCTGTCAGATTCCTGTATTGCGTTTCGTTGTCTTGTCTACATTAATGCTTGTCTATACAATTTCTACAGAGGGTATTTAGTTGATCTTTGGGAATTTTTGTGCCATTTAGTTTTATCATTTACTCTCTTTTGGTCTCAGCTACTTGATCCTGAGTGCTTGGCTTGATTTGGTGATTGAATTCATGAATTTCTAGATTTGGTGGTGATTTTCCTAGGCGTCATCTATTGCTTGCTAGGGCGCTAAAGACTACTATCCATCAATGTTATAATCGAATCTCACTTCATCAATGGTATGCATGCATTTCCATTCTTTTGATTGTTGAATTTGATGCATCTTTAGCGTCTTGGGTGTTCTTGGAGTCCAAATCATTGCTTCTTTACACATTGAACATTTAAAGCTAGGGTTGCTCAATTTTGTTAGAATGATGATTCCTAGGTAAGTTTTTTGAGCTTGTTTTTGATTTCATTATAGGGTAGCTTGCCTGTGTAGGCCATAATGAACCTTCTATAAACCTAGAAAACAAGTAAGCTGAGCCTAAGTTTGTCTTGTGCATTCATCACAGAATTTTAGGGTTTCATGTTTTGGGCATCACCAATTCCTTTCTATTAACTTTAGGATGAGCCTTGAATCTAAGGATTATCTATAGGAGGTTCAAGTCGAGTTAGTCTTAAGCCCAAGATCCTAAAATTTGTGATCATTCAATCAATATGAGAGGAGTCATGAGAAAACGTTGACATTTCTTATTTTAAGGTCTTCGCAAAATTCTCTAACTTTTCGTTTTCTCTTCATTTTCCCAAATTGTGTTGTGATCTAGAGTTTTGCTTGCATCACGGATTTCCACTCCCTCTATATTTTACTAAAATTTCCTCTGTTCTGTCATTTTCCCGAAATTCATGGATTATTGATGTTTTCGCGGAAATCCATTATAGGTGGAATTTTCTAAAACTTTGTCAAAAATGAAGAACTGAGAGATAACATGATTTATTAGTTGGTTATTATGCATTGTATGATCAATTTGAGTTGTTTACATATGTATCATGTTGTTTTTTAGTTAATGATGTTTGAATGCATGATTATATGGGGATTTTTATGTTTATTTTGCTAAAATCTGCCTAGCCGAGATTTTTCTAAAATTCCTCTCTGGACTAGATTTCACGGGATGACTAAAAACCCAAACTTTGAGATAATCAATTCTTATGGGGTTTTAGAGAATGTTGCTTATCATGGGATTTATATTGAGGTTGAGTATATCATTTATGATTAATTAACTTGGTTTTCATGTGATCTTTATTAGGGTTTCTTTGTTGAATGTAGGTTGAGTCGAGTAAGGAAGTGACAAGTGGAACCAAAGGTAAAGTGATGGATCCAAGTGCAGAGGGGTGTTCTATTTCTGAGGCAGAAAGAATAAAAAAGGATATCAAGAGTAGAATTCTCGAGAGCAAGCTGACTTCCATCTAATTAGAAGTAACCAATACTAATGTTGGATTGTGGGATTATGAAGAGTTCAAGACAAGGATGGTAACACAAAATCTCCCTTAAGTAGCTAGAAGGACATTGGAGTCAGGGTTGGCACATGTAGCTAGATTTCCTCCCATAGTACAGTGTTATGAGTTGGTACTTGAGTGTGCCAGACACTATAACAAGGGTACACAAAGGATAGTTGGCCCTCAAGGAAGAATTGTGGAAAATTTAAATCCCGCATCTATAGCCTAAACCTTTGATATGCCAGACAAATCTCATGTGGTGGCTTTTGATATGGATATAGCAAAGAAGTTTTATGATGAAGATACTATCAAGGCCTAAAAATTAATCAATTCCTAGTTGGAGAAGCCTAAGTCCCACTTTTCCAAGCTACCCAAGCAACTATTCAGAGCAAAGTTTAAGAAGGATTACTATGATGCTATCACCCTTCTCAGTAGGGTGGTAGGATTGAAGAGTGCAAGAGTATTTGAGAATTGGATGTTCCATGTCATTGTGAGGATGGAGCAGAATGTTAATTATCATTGGGCAGGCATTATAAGTGCCATGATTCATGAAAAAATGTGTAATGTCATGCAGGAAAAGACCTTCACAATGACCTCCTACTTGGTTTATCCATTTGCAAGATTTCATCTATACAAAGGATTGAGTACAAGGGGTGTGTTTGGGAAAGATGTAATTTCTGAAGTTTATCCAAAGTTGCACCTAGGTAATTCAAGCTATAGGAGGGTAAATGATGCATTCACCATGTACATCACCAGATTGTTGCAAGGTGTAGAGCATGTAAGGATATCTGACAATACCAAGGAGCTAATTAAAAGGTATGGGGATTGGTTCATACCATTTCCCACCTTTTCATATATAAGGATAGATGGTTGTCAGAGGGCTCCATACAAAATTCCTAGGTATCCCATAGACCATGTTATACTTTTGGAGGTCACCAGGAAAATATGTGATTTTGATGCAATTGTGAAGAAGGATAAACATAAAACTGGATTTGCTAGTGACTTCCCTTTGAGGATAGGCACTAGTGAAGCATGTCCTTCTATTAATTCATCCTATGTTTCTGAGGAAGAAATGAGTACTCTTGGGTTATCTTTTCATTCTAAAAGATCTAGGTTTGACAAGATTGGAGAGGCACAAAAGAAGGCTAGTAGAGAATATAGTCATAAGGATGATATAGAGGACTAGTGGGCCAATTGTAGTGATGAATTTGAGATTAGGAGGAAGAAGTTTTCCAGGATACCTATTAACTTGGTTTTGTTTTATAATGTGAAGGCCATTCCAGATCAAGTTGAAGATGATGGAGATTTGATTTAGGGCGATGATTATGAAGCCATGAAGGATAAACTGGTGGGAGAAGTGGATTGGCTGGAGGAAGAGAAGATAGATTAAGAGAAACTTATGACTCCAGTGATTAAGTATACAAAGTTGTGGCTCAAGCATAAAATGTGGGAACTGGAAAGTGAAGGTGTACAATGCACCTATGATTTAATGGGAGACATGGAGTCTCATTCCACTTATGAGGAGTCAGCTAAGTAGGATCCTAAGGGTAAGGGAAAGGTGAGCTCTCCTTTTAAGATTAAGATTAAAGATGTTCAATCAAAGGAAGTGAAGGAGGCAGAAAAATAGAGAAAGCCTATTGCAAAGAGGAGGAAACATATTTCGAGGACAAAGAAATCATAAAAGGATGAGGCTGAAAAGAAAGACAAAGAGGATAGTGTCCCTATGTGCAAGAGAAGAAGGGTAGTAAGTGTATACATCTAAAAATGGTCATGGTTAATCAAGCTTGTTAATTAATTAAATATAAATTATTTAATTAATCTTCTAAAAGTCATCTACATATAAATAAATTTAATTAGTTATTTATATTGTTCACTCTTATAATTCTTCTACCTTAATTAAATAAATAACTTTATTTAATTATCACCATTTTCCATATTCCTCTTAATTAAATTAAATAAATTTTATAATTTATTTATATTAATTATCATGTTATTCTAAATTTGAATATTTAAATTCAAATAATGGAATATTCCTCCAAACATCCTCTTCATCTCATAGTTAAATTAAATATTATAAATATTTAATTTAATACCTTTTTCTCATTCACACAGTTAAATATTTTAAATATTTAATTGCAGCATAGTCATCTCACACATAATTAAATATTTTAAATATTTAATTACGCCCTAAATTCATCTCACGCATAATTAAATATTACTTATTTAATTATGTAAACTTCTAAATTCATCCTCACATATAATTAAATAAGTTTATTTATTTAATTATGAAATTCATTCTCAACTCATTCTTCAAATGGAAACCTTCCTTTAGTTCTGAATGAAAAAAATTGAAGAGGAGGAAACCTTTTATCTCTCTCTCGACTTTCAAAAATCTCTCACCGTTCATCCTGACAAGCTTGATCTGAACTGTTGATCACAACAACCAATCAGGTTCTTTCAAAAACTCTTTAAATACATGTGCAAATCCAAGCATTGGTTATGAACACAATACGTAATTACACTTATGCATTTGCATGTTTAGCATTTTATCAATAATCATATCTTAGCAATAAT
>VDFB02215679.1:0-14293 GCA_007258455.2 Sequoia sempervirens
GTGATTGACAAAGATAGGATACAACAAATTAGATTCATCATCATCTAGACCTTGGATATCCTAATCTAATCTGAATGTTACTATTTACCTCAAAGTTAGCCTCATCCAAATTCTCTCGTGTACTTTGTATTCATCAACACAATCTACGCAATAGTCTTATAGGTGTGGAATATGATGGAATCCAGGGCCTAATTGCAAGTTATCTTTAAAAAAGTTCTTGCTATCAAAAGGGAACCTTCTTTCATAAAACTACTTTGTATATTTGGCTAAATCCCTTTCAATATTTAGGGCATCAGACATGGAATTACAAGAGTAGTGACCAAGACCAATAGGAAATTGTGCACCTACCTTTTTCCTCTCTTGACACCTTTTGTTCACTTCTACAATCTGACTGCATACTTCAATCAAGACAAATTTTTCTTATGCATACTTGGGCAGTATAAGGAATTCCAGTGAAGCCTCCAACCCTAATGTAAGTAAACCTTTGGAATTGGATGAAATGACTACCATAGGTATTAATCAGTTGTGATGTCTCAAGAGATATCCTTTGACCTATGTCTCCTTTAATTTCCTTTACCATCCTCATGGCGAATGCATTGTTCACCCTTTTGAAATGCTTGTAGCTCTTCTCTAACTAGAGCTTATCATAATACTCATAGATCTGAACATCTTGATCTTGAACTTCAATTGGTCTCAAATCTAGCCATGGTCTTGTGCGGGAAATAGCCTAGAACAAGTAAGAGGACATGTAAAAAAATATATTAAGTGGGAAGTGAATGATCAGTGAATGCATTTGGTCACATATGAGTTGATCCCAATCCAAATATTGTTCTCCATGAATGACTATTTGAATGAAGTACATCCAATCTTCAAAATCATGGGCTCTTTCATTACCCCTCAACCTATGTAGAAGCACAATTATGTCAAAAATTTCATTTACAAAATGGGTTATGTGTAGCTTGGGAAATTAGGATTTTCCCTTTTTAGGTTTAACAAACCACTCACTGGCAATGACATTCTTGTACTGCCCTTTCTTTTCTTGAAAAAGATGATAGGAAGAAGTGAAATCAAAATCCACTTATGCTTCTCTCTTTGGTAGTTTTAGGCACGAAGTGAAAGTGTCTCTATTAATATTTACTACCAGTTTGTTGACATTCATTTTGATTTCTCTAGCCTAACAGTCATAATGATTAATGCATTCCAACACCAAGTCAGTAAACTACACTACTACAGGAAAGCTACAAATTATAGCAATCTTCTTTTGATCAAACATTGGGTAATTCAAGGCTTATCCTCTTTCCCAATTCTCTCCCAAAATTCATCTAGGTTAATATGCCCTAATTTGGTATCTCCAATTTCTGACATTGTACTTGATAAACCTGACAAATATTCAATAGCCCAGATACTTAAACTTCATGGTGAATAGAATCCCAACGAGTATAGACACAATATGTGCCTAGAAATAGCTAAATTTACTTATACTGGTTGCCCAAATAGTATCAAATTATTTTAAGTTTTACCGAAGTTCTCCTAGATTGTTCTCTAATAAAATTGAAGCTTAAGCACAAAAACACTATACCTCTGAATTATGCTCAGAAGCTGTAAAATTTGTTACCCACACTCTGTAATTTTTCCCTTTTGTCTCTCATGAAATTCGTCTCCAAATACATTTTGTAATGAGCTCTTTAGGTGGCTTATTTCCCATATAAATTCCTATAATCAATGTCTAAAGGTGGTAGGTAGTCATTTCCCATATTGTGCCAAGTTTTAACATTTTGAAAATTTAAACGAGAATGGTTGTGATGGATTTTTGAGGAATTGATCAATTTTGACAACCCTATTGGAGGCCAACAAAGGTTTCAAAACCTTTCTTGTAGCACAAAGTATTCGTTAAAACATTCTTCAAACAACTCAACCTTTACCAATGTGAATAATTTCAGTAATAGTCATAGTTTCAACAACCCTGTCGAAGGCTGATAGAGGTTTCAAAACCTTTGTAAAGTTTTGAAATTCCCATTCTAGAATTTACTTGCTTAATACCTTCACAATATCACCTTTTGAGAACCAACTCTTACTTTTTGAATTTGAGAACAATATACCATCAGACAAAAGGAAGGTTTTTGAAACCTTGTTGGATTTTGACAAAGGTTTTGAAACCTATCTAGAATTTTGAAACTTTCAAAACTTGGCCAAAGACTCAATCCTTCTTCTTTGTCATTGGTGTTTGGTTTGGTTGTTAGAACCACTTCAGGTGTCGACACAATTGTGAAAACCCTTGAGCAAGTCGACAAAAAAACACTATTGGACTTAAATGTAAAGGTGATGGGATAAAACAAGGTTGTGACAACCAAGGCAAAACCCGATAAGGTTTCAAAAATAAATGAATAAAACAAAACTTTAAAATAAGGCATATTTGTGTAAATATACATGCTTTTAGGAGGGGTCAAAACTATGGTAACAATATGTACATGGGTACCTAACATGGCCTTGTAGCTGGGACCTATCCTTGCATCTTTGAATAATAGTACTCCCTAAGTTGTACTTAAGGGGGGGTGTTGGTGTAAATAGGTGTTTTACCTATCTAGGTCCTATTTACATGTTAAGTCCACTTAGGTCCTAGGATGGAATCTTTCTAGATAGTGTTAGTCGTCACTAGATCGTATCTTATCTTTTGGTATTTAATGCTTGTGTCCTCAATCATTTAATACTTGTGGAGGTAGTTATCTCATTATACAAGATTAAGACACATGTCTAGATCTTTTCTAATCCTATCTCACATTTTTCCTTTATAAGCAAGAAATCATATGTACATTGTCATATATTAAATCTCGCAATCTTGCATCCATAATCATAGCATGATATTTATTCCATCTCTCTTGTGGAAGTTATTGTTGTCTTGCAGGTGATCTTGGGGTGTTGAGGAGTTCACCATAAACTCCTACAAAAAGTAGCTAGGTCCATTGATAATTTCCCAGTGCTCTCTTAGAGATTATATCTAATTCCTCACAAGGTTCTCAAGAAACACTCTATGGGGAAAGTTTATTGGGAAAACTAAAACCTCATAAATTTAAATTTGCAATTTATTTTATGCTTTCTTCTAGAGAAGCAATGGAAAATAGATAAACAAAGAACTCTTAAATGTAATAACAAGAAGTAATGCACATAAATTAAATAAAATCTAAACTTTCTACTCTTAACAATTCTTAAATCAACAAATAAAATTTAATTGAATAGGACAATCTTTCACAAGCAAATCCTAAACTATGAAAAAAACATCTAAATCTAATCAACTAAAATTTTCATTCCTAGATTTAGTGTTACTTCAAATATAGATAAAGATTAAACATAGTTGACAATGATGCCCTTGGAATATAAGTGTATGTAGTGTTAAATCTCCTAGTCTAAAGTGAAAAACTAAACGAAATGCAAGCAAGGAAATACACAACACCTCAATGATTAGCCGAGTTAAACTTGAACAAAACAAAGCAAAGATAGTGAGTTACCTTGTACAAGTCGATTGGTTGGTTGGCCCTGTTGATTCGATCATTTGTGTGCTCCTTCAGATGGAAAATAACATGCAAGTGGATGCAAAATGATGTGGATGAGATGAGGAATGCAATGGTGTAAGTGGGTATGTGAGTTGATGCAAGATATGGATGCAAAATGAGCTCAAAAGTTGCAGCAATGGAGTCATGTGCTTGTGAATGCTAGAAGGCTTGATTGTTGAATTAGTATTGTTCAAAATGAGGGAAAAATCCTCTAATTTTAAGGGAAATTCCCCTAAAGAAAGGAGGGCTAGGATTTAGCCAACATGGACAAGATCAAGGGATAGGGTGAGTTGAGGACTCACAAGCCCTCACATCTTGCCATGTGTCAATGAGGTGTCAAGGGGGAAGGTAATGTGGAGGTACTTTAGAGTACCTTGGGATTGGGACAATATCTCCTCATAAAGGAGGTCCTTGTCCCCATATGGGAGATGTGACACATGAGGAATTAAAAATTCCTCAAATATCCTCATGGGGAAGAGGAGAGGAATTTAAAACTTCTAAAATGCATGGGAAGAATAAATGTGAATTTTTAATTCACATGGGGGAATGGGCTGCCTTGTCCAAATGGAGAAAGCATTAATGATAGTTGACTTGGGGGTAAGCCATAAATGGCATAAGGATTAGGTTGACCTAATCATGTAATTAAGGTTGTGCAAACATGTGATTAGACTGAATAATGAAGGATTAGAGCAAGTTGCAAGTTATGGAGGATGTGACATTAATCCTGATTAAGGGTGTGCACATCCTAATCATGGATTGATTAAATTAATCTAGATTAAAGGGGGATTATGGAGGATGGGACAAGGAGAGAGAAAAAGGTGAATTTAAAATTGATTTAAATTCAAAAGGCCAAACGACTAAATTAAATAAATTAAAGTATTTATTTAATTTAGAGAGGAAGGGGACAAAAGGTAAATTATTTAATTATTTAATTAAATACCTTAGGAACCTTAGGAAAAGAGTAAATATTAATTAAATAAATCATTTAATTAATGTCGATGGGGGATGTGGGATAAACGAATAGAGGGGATGAATTTGACCATACGGGAGTGGTCAAATTCGGATGTCTGCAATAAGATACAACAATTGTTTTTTTTTTTGTGATATTCAACTAGTGGGTTAGCCCCTAGAGCAAGGGAAGAGGTTTGTGAACAAGGATAGGAAAGTAGAGAATACAATTAGTAATGAAAAAATAATAGTTGAACAATATAAGTAAAATTGGTTTGAAATAATGGAGCTTCATAGTGGATTGAATTAATGGATTCTTTACAAATTAGGGTCGTTGAAAAGACATAAATTGGGTTATTTGTAGAAACCTCAAATTCTTGGAGTAAAAAATATAATTGGTGAATCTAAATTGAGTAAACTTTGGACCAATAAATAAGAGGATATTGACATTTTTGGATTAAATCACACATGGATAAGTAAAATGGGTTTACCACTTTTAATAAAAGTGTTGCTTAAATTATTAAAAGTTTTCTATTGTGAATGACCTATTTACACCACTGAAGTAAAGCAACAAACTCACAATTAAGAGAAGAAAACACAATTTCTAGGCTAAATGAATAAATAAACACTTAGAAAATGGCAATGTTGGTTGAATATCATAGTTAAGTATTTTTCCTTGTAGGCTTACTTCTTGGATCTTTGGTCATCACTGGATAAATACCACGTAGAATTGTTCAATTTTAGACACTAGTGTAACATTCCAAGAAGAGAAAACAAGATAACTATGACCAAAAAATGTCTAAACTAGGAAAACAATTTTTTTATAATGAATGTTTGACGATAAAAAGATAAAATTCATACAAAACCATTGAAATAGGAACCATTCATCAAACTTAAGTTATCATCCCACATTTCCCCACTTTATAACACACAGTTGAAGCAATCTAGAGACTTTTAGTGATTGAATAATTCTTTTTGGGAAGACAAAGATAGCATTAGGGACATATATTTCCTTGTTGGCATTCATTTAAGGCCATCGTAACCACAATATTATCAATTGTAAACTAGAAAGCTTCAAATTCGAATCATTCTATCATGCAAAAAATATTTTAGATGAAGTCAATAATTAGCAAAAATCCATGTCGAGCCTAACTAACTCCTATAGTCATGTTGAATATTTTTCATACATGGATGAAGCAAATAAGAAAAGTGTTTAGTTCCCTTGAATTATGTAAAATTGTATCTTAATTGGATATTGTTGTGATTGAGAGCACATTGAACAAATCTAAGCAATCCCATACTTTGTAATGCTAGTCCCATAGATAATCAATCTTCACTTGATCATGCATTTGAACTCATTTCACCACTTGATTGACATAATTGAGCACTCTTAAATTTGTGTTTTCATATCATAATAAGTTTTCAATCCATGAAAGAGAACCTCATATCTAATGATATTTTATGTGGATCATAGTTGCAATCTATAGGAGAATGGACATATTTGTTTCTTTGGAGCTTGTATCACTATATTTACACCATAGCCACATAGAGAAAAATAGAATATGCACTTAATTTATTTTTTTGGTCGGTAATAGAATTTTGTATTACTTGAAAAACATATTACATCATTTGTCTTATAAAATCATCTATCATCCAAAAATCTCCTACAACTAACAAAGTTTTTTCAAAAAGCATCTTAGCATGCTTGATAATAGAAATTGTAACCCTACCAGCTAAAACTAGTTCATCTTCCTTCTGTAGCAGCCCTACATGAATCTACATAATTACAGACAGATTTTTACCCAACACATAATAATCTCTTTTTAACCACAAAAGGGTTCAACCCCAAAAAAGCCAAAAAAAGTATTTTTCCTACGTTTCTTCTACAAAAATTAACAAAACCATGTAATTAACTTGTGCTACCCATTTCAGAACCCTGTTTCCTTTTTTCTTTCACTCTGTGTTGCCTCGCATTCTGATCTTCAGCCTCCATCTACCTTGCTTTCACTTTCGCCTGGGCAATAACGGCTTCCACCTTCATCAATTCGATAAAAAGCTTTAGAGCTTGCCAACCAAGCCTTGCCTCTTCCCTGCAACGGTTTTTTATTTCATCCTCTAGCCAACACACGAAAGGAATACATCCTTCTACCCCTTCCAATTCTACATTCTCTAAACCTTCTCGGATGTTCAAACCTTCACCTGGAACTACCCATTCTAAAATTGACTCCAGCCCTTCCAAGAAATCTCTATGCACAATCATTGTCATCACTTCTCTCACTGTGCTTATCGTTTCACCCAGGTCTAAACCCCATGCTACTATCAGTGAATAAACATCCATGTTCGTCCTATATCTATGCCTCAAATTTCCAAAAGACTTCCCCAAAATCATTCAAACACTTTGCACCAACCTCCCATCAGTGAATAAAAACATTCCCATTAATCTTTGATTAGAGGCATCACCATAAAACGGGTTCAATTGCCTCCTGGATTGTAGAGTGAAATTAGCCTCCATTGCACTTTGTTGCTACAGTGCCGCCACCTACACCACACTCTCCTTATGCCTTCTTCGCCACGCTAATCACTATTATTATCTTTGCTAAACGAGGGTTGAGAGCTAATAAATTCTTTAACTCTGCACACACTAATCATTATTGCCCCTCGTACTAGAGTTTCCACTGCCACCTTCTGCTTCATTTCTCCCGTCATTTCAAGTTACTTTGCTCTTCCCTTTGGTTCACTTCATTAAATGCTACGTCCTCGCCATCCTTTTTGATTTAATCTATTATAGCCACATTTCTTAAGTCCTCAATTCTTAATTCACCAACCTCTCTAAATTTTGTAGCCTAATTCGACAAGATGTCGGCCTCCAAATTACCAACCCTCTTTATGTGACCGACAAAAAAATCTTCACATGAGTTTAATTCTTCTCTAATTCTAGCTATTGTATTATGAATGTGCCATGCACCTATTTCCCCTTTCATTATAGCTTGCATGACGATGAGTGAATCACCCTCTAAATGTATTCTTGAAGCTCCCAGTTTCTTGCCCAGTTTAACCGCCAACAATGTTGTTGAGGCTTCAGCTATGTTATTTGTTCCTTCCCTCAGCTTCTTCACTCCAAATGCTACTACATTCCCTTCCCAATCTCGGATGATGAACCCTGCACCTGAGGGTCCAGGATTCCCTTTTGATGCTCCATCAAAGTTGACTTTCCACCAGCCTTCTCTTGGCTTTTCCCATGCAATCGCCATTGACCCCTTTACAGTTGGTTTAACCCAACAAGACCCCTTAACGAGCTAGAATATGTACTTAATTGTTTAGATGACTTGATTCTTCTTTATTCTTAGTGAACATCTTTTCTATGCCAACTTTCACTATCCGAGTTCTCAAGTTCTTTGATCATCGACTTTATTTTCAATTTGTTGAGTATGAAGCATGCCCTAATCAATTGATATCATGGCATATGACCAATAGAGGGAGTTAATACATCCCAAGTCATTTCCAAACTACTAAGGTAAGAGCTATGTCGTATCTATTAAGAACATCAATAACCAAGATGATCATCTTTATCATCTTCTCAAGGTAGGCATTAGAGCAACACACATTTAATTTTCCCAATCAAAGGTATAGTTTTAATTCCATTGAAATAGACACATTGGAGGTTCTTATGGAAGACAATCCTAACATTTTCATTAGCCTAAGGGCATGATTTTTGTTAAAGGCTCTAGATTCAAGAACACAAATGTGAAATTGAGTAGAAGTGATATATAGAACAAAGGTTACTTGCCAACTATAGAATTATAGTGGGGAGTTTGGGAACTCCTGGTGATTCATCATGCAAATATTACAAATGTTTCTCTTTCTATTTTGGAATATTCTTTAGCACATATATTTGCATGTTTTCCTATTAGATCACCTAACTTTTGTATACATTAAAATGGGTACACATACATGTTTACATTGATTGAATGGATTTGGCACTTACTATTGTTGATGTAACAAAATTTTGTTGAGTGGCAATTATTGTGGAAAAGTGACTTGGATGTCTATCTGAGTTGTTTCTTTTTGTGGTTGCAATATACAAATGATGGGCGATAAGGTGAAATTTGGATAGACAAAAGAGTTCTTGAAATTTGTTGGAAGGTGACATTTGCGAGTTAATAGTTTTGTACAACAACTAATTTTTTAAGGGGAAGAGTAGGGGAGCAAGAAAATTATCTCCCAAAATTTCTCTCAAAAGTTCAAGTTGCAACCCTCCACACATAAGATCAAGTCAAAATGGTTCATTGGATGTTTTACTCGGATTTGTTTGATAACAACTATTCTTGTTTTTTATGCCTTACATTGTTTTTGTTCTTTTTATTATAATATTACTTCTTTTTATATAAATGAATAAAATAATCAATCTAATTAAATGAGCTAATTTAATTAAAATGTTTTATTGTAACTAAATGAGTTTAAGCTTTTTTGGTTTAGTTTTTGGATACATAAATTAATTAATTAATGAAATTATTTAATTAATAAATAAATAGAATCAGATTACTCCAAGTAATTTATTATTATAAACTAATCCACTATTTTTAAAAAATAATGTTTTTTGTATTTACTAAAAATAACAAAAGTAATGACTAAATTTATTTTCCTTGCTTTTCAACAAAAGAAATAAAATAAACAAAGTCGATAAAGGGATTTCTTCTTTCTAATTTCATAGAGACAATACAATAAACATAAACAATTAATAAATTTCTTTATTTTTATTTTATAAAAAAAAATGGAGAAGGAATATTTCCCAAACAAGAATCCTTCTCTTATAGGATTTAGATTATAAGAATTAATTGTTTTTCTTTCAACATAAATGGTCAAAATTTCAAGCTTAAGCTTTGAAGCTTGAGAATTAATGAAGGTTTTTGTTGATTTGATTTAGTTGGGTCTACTAAAAATATCTCAATGCTTCCTTAGAGATTATCTCTAATTTCTTAGAGGGTTCTTAGGAAACTCTACATGGAAAGTCTCTTGAGAAAACTAAAACCTCCTATGTTTATTTTCATGATTTCTTTTACGATTTCTTCTAGAGAAGCAAAGGAAAAGAGACAAATAAAGAGCTTTTAAATATAATAGCAAGTCATAATGCACATAGAATTAATAAAATCTAAACTTTTTACTTTTAACAATTCTTAGATCAACAAAAAAATTAACGAAAAAGGACAATCTTTCACAAACAATTCCTAAACTACGAAAGAAAAACATCTAAAATTAATCAACTAAAATTTTCATTCTTGGAGTTAGTGTTTCTTTAGATGTAGAGAAAGATTGAATGCATTTGACATGGTGTCCTAAAATCTATGATACAATAGTTGCTTCTTCCTTTCCTTTTGAACTTCAACTAGTGAGTTAGCCTATAGATTAAGGGAAGAGGTAAGAAAACAAGGATATGAAGGTAGAGAATATGATAAACAATGAATAAATTCTAGTTGAACAAGGACTATAAGTAGAATTGGTCTAAAACAATGGAGCTTCATAGTGGATTGTGTTAATAACTTCTTTAAAATTAGGACTTGTGAAAAGAATAAATTTGACTCATTTGTAGAAATACTAATTAATTGGAGTAAAAATGTGATTGTTGAATCTAAATTGAGTAGAATTGGGCCAAGAACTAAAGGGAATTTCACATTTTTGGATTAAATCACACATACGGATAAGTAAAATGAGTTTACATTTGGAACATGTGTAGTGTAGCAACAATATCAGTAACCTAATCATCCTTGTAAGAATTATTTGCTTTAAGAACATGTAAAGAGAGTTACTTTTAGGATCAAAGATTTTTGAAAACTTTTCCTATTTTCTTTCTTGTCTCCTTCATTCCTCTTTTAGCATTCATTTGATTTGTGTCCTAGCTTACCACAATAATTGTATTTCCATTTGAGCTTGTCTCTATGATCATCACGACCCTTTGAGTTGTATCTTATGTTGTGCTTCCAAATCCTCTCTTGAATTATATTTCTTCTCTTCAAGCTTCTTGTAGTTTTGATCCCCCTTCATGAAAAAGGCTCTAAGGCTCATCATTGAACAATCCTCTTTCCTTATCTAGATAATTTTATTCTTGCACTAGCTCAACATATAACTATTCATGTTCTATATTTTTTTATTTATCAACAATATTATAGACCTCTTAGAAAGAATTGATGCTTAAATAGTTAAAAGTATGATGTTGTGAATGACTTGTTCACTTGTTGAAGTAAAGCAACAAACTCGTAACTAAGGGTAGAAAACATAATTTCTAGGCCAAATGAATAAACAAACACTTAGCAAATGATAAATTGGTTGAATATCATAAATTTATGGTGTATCCCTAGTAGGTTGGCTTCTTGTATATTTGGTCATCGTTCGATTTACCATGTAGGCCCATTCAATTTTAGGCACTTGAGTTCCAAGAAGAGAAAACAAGATAACTATGACAAAAACTTGAACTAGGCAAACCAATTTTTTTATACCTAAGGTTTGATGATGAAAAAAATCATACAAAACTATTAGCACATACTAAGAAATAGGATCCGTTCCTTCTCAACCTTGAGTTATCACCCCACATTTTTCTCCTATTTTATAACACACAATTGAAGCAATCTAGAGACTTTAGTGATTGAATTCATTTGAGGCCGTCATGAACAACATCTTATCAATTGTAAAATAGAAAGCTTCAAATTTAAATTAGTTTATGTCAACAAAAAATATTTTAGATGGAGCCAATAATTATAAAAATTCCATGTTAGGGCTCACTCATTCCTATGATCATGTTGAATGTTTTTCATATGTGGATAGAGAAAATAAGAAAAATATTTAGATCCCTTGAAATTAGGTACAACTATGGCCTCTTCTTCCTTCTCTAATATCATATTCTAAGAAGGAGATGGTAGAAATTCTTCAATACTTTATATTTCTCCATTAATCAAAACTCCTAATACCATGGTATTTTTTACAAGTGCTTCTTTCCTTGGAGCTTTTCCCATGATTGTGAATTTGTTTCATGAGCGCATGTACTTTCATTGCATTCACCAACTAGTTGTCCATGCATATCATCTGCACTTGTTGAGAAGTCTTTATTTTAAGTTCGCTTATGTTTGTCAAGACAAAACTACTTGGACTAGAGTCACTCTTGAAATCATTATCTTCAACAAATTGCATTACATGACCATTGTCATGTAACACTTGTAAGTTGGTTGAGTTATCAGAGTTGTCAATATTTATTGTACTCCAAGGGTAGGCACTAAAACATGAAAGTTAGGATAAGATGGAAACATCGAAGTAAAAATTGTTAAAGATTCAACTTAGTGGTTTTGATAGGTAGATACAATTATGATAGAGAACACATTGAACAAATCTATGAAGTCCCATACTTTGTAATGGTAGTCCCACAAATGATCAATCTTCTCTTGATCACGCTTATGGACTTGTTTCACCACTAACTCGTCATCATTAAGCACTCCACAATTTTGTGTCTTCGTATCTAAGCAATTTTAAATCCAAGCAAGAGAACCTCATATCCAATGGTGTTTTATGTGGATTCTAGTAGCAATCTTCTAAGAGAATAGAAGATTTGTTGCTTTGGAGCTTGTCTCACTATATTTGCACCATAGTCACATAGAGAAAAATGCATGGTTTATACATAATTTATTTAGATGATTTGATTCTCCGTCATTCTTAGTGGAGATCTATTCTATGTCAACTTTCACTACTTGGGTTCTCAAGTTCTTTGATTGCCAACTTTATTTTGAATTTTAATTGAATATAAAGCCTACCCTAACTAATTGATATTATGGCATATAACTAATTGAGGTAGATAATGCTTCATATCATGGCATATAACTAATTGGGATAGGTAATGCCTCCCAAACCATTTCCAAACTACTAACATATAGAAACATCAACAACTAGGATGGTCATCTTGATCTCTTTAATCTTCCCGTGTAAAGGTATAGTTTTGGTTTCTATTGAGATACACACTTAAAGTTCTTGTAGAAGATAATCCTAACAATTTTGTATGATTATTAGAGGCTCTCAAGTCAAGAACAATTGTCAAGAACCCATTGAGTAGAAGCGATATATAAAACAAATGTGAACTACCAACTATAGAATTAAAAATGAAGAGTTGTCCTAGTTTTGATTTCTATTGAGATACACACTTGAAGTTCTTGTAGAAGATAATCCTAACAATTTTGTATGATTATTAGAGGCTCTCAAGTCAAGAACAATTGTCAAGAAACCATTGAGTAGAAGCAATATATAAAACAAATGTGAACTACCATCTATAGAATTAAAAATGAAGAGTTGTCCTAGTTTTGATTTCTATTGAGATACACACTTGAAGTTCTTGTAGAAGATAATCCTAACAATTTTGTATGATTATTAGAGGCTCTCAAGTCAAAAACAATTGTCAAGAAACCATTGAGTAGAAGTGACATATAAAACAAATGTGAACTAGGGGAGAGAGGCCTATAGTGGATCGAGGACCAATAGTGGGAATAGAAGTAGTCCTCAGTGGACCCTATAGTGGAGCACCTTAATATTCAATTGTAAAACACTTTTTATCCATAAAGTACACAAATTGACAAATCATGTGATGCCACATCAATGCACCAATAAAACATGACTTAGTGCACCACTATCAGTCTCACTTTTTTTGGGGCCTTTTTGGATACCTCAACAAAAAGCATGCTCATGTGGCATCATATTTAATGATGTGGCCCTAAAACAAAATATATAAGCATGGGAGTTGCCAAATAAACTGCTATACAAAATTGAGAGTGATTTGAAATTTCCACGTAGGTTTTGAGAAATGCGAAGTTAGGGTGTTCCAATATGGGCCCCTCTCCCCTACCATCTATAGAATTAAAAATGAAGAGTTGTTATAGTTTTGAAGTTCTTATAGAAAACAATCCTAATAATTTTGTATGATTATTAGAGGCTTTCAAGTCAAAAACAATTGTCAAAAAACGATTGAGTAGAAGCAATATATAAAACAAAGGTGAACTACCAGAATTAAAAATGTAGAGTTTGGGCAACTCTTAGTAATTAATAATTCAAATTTTGCAGATGTTCCTCTTTCTATTTTGTAATCTTCCTTAGCACCTCCGATGGAGACATACTTGTAAACTAACATCTAGATTATCATAGGAATCTTACCTACCTCATTTGTAAACTAATAATGCTGTTGGCACGCTTCACAACAACCTCCAAATGCCCATCATTTAAATTGGTGTTAGTTATCTTGCTCTAATGATGTTGGCATGATTCTTATCACCCTGCAGGTACTAAAAGTCAAATCCTTAGAACCATTGCATGTCAAACCCCTAGAGTCGTTACTTGTTAGGGTGCTTGAGAAATGCAATTTCATTTTTATTTTCCTGGAATCTTGTTTGGAATTATTACCAAATTCACAAACATAATGGATTATCTCCCATGAATGATTTAAATTAACAAAGGATTGATGCTTATAATAAAGGTCATTTCTAATTTCCTCAATAAATTTAACATAAAATCTTAAATATTCCAAAATGAATTGTAAGCTGGTGTTTACATCTACATGTTTGACCAAAAATTTATTCTACAGAAGGAATTAATCTAAAATTAAGAAGAAAAACTTGGTTTACAAAACCATACTACAGAATGAAATATTATCTTAAGAGACCAAAACATGGTTTACAAATCATACTACAGAATGAAATCTTTTCTTATAGTACACCAAACATGCTTTCCAAAATTATAGTACAGAATGAAATATTTTCTCTAATTGCCAATACAAT
>VDFB02215680.1:0-27415 GCA_007258455.2 Sequoia sempervirens
TATCACCATTCCAAGGGCACACAAAGCAAATATGGGGTATTCACAGCACTCAACCAATGCACAGTTACTAGTTTCTCACATTTATAAGGGGGTACAACTACATACACAATTCAATAAGTACATTTACTTCCATAATCCATGTGATTCATATCATCACATATATCCATAACCCATCATTAGCTTTTCTTTCACACCACTCTTTTGCATATATCACCTAATGCTAAATTTCAATTTCAAGATCATCGTGATCACTTAACAACTCCACTTAACAAATTCACATTCCTTTTACCAATGCAAAATTATGAAATTTATGCTTAATGATCAAAACTAATTACTCTTGCTAAGAATATTCAAGATTACCTTCATCTCATGACAAGGAAGAGAGAGAAGGAGAAATAACTTTTTCTATTCCAATTCAATGATCACATCAACAAGCTTTTAAATCCTGAACATCTTGATCTATACTAAATAAAATTGCAATACACCCAACGCAAATCCATATTTCACTATTCAGAATAGAAAAGCATTTATCTTTTATATAAGAGAGTGGTTAAACCCCTACACTACTCCATGTCATAAATACATACTAACATACTTAAGATAGAGCATCCCATATTCATTCCTAACATAATTAACAACTATTTATTCATATCTCTAGCACTCATTTAGTACAAATTTTATGGAGATAATTCACATTCACAAGGATTTACAAAACATCATCTATAAAAAGGAGAATAGAAGGAGAGAAGAATGTATCTTATCTAGCTCTAGGGTCAACCTAGTTTCACTAAACATAAACCACTTAGTAGTCAAGGAAAACAAAGAAAGGAATACACACATAAGAGTACAAACAACAAGGACAACCAAATGGACTCATGTGTACCCAAAGTACCCAGTGTATGAACTTGGCTCTGATACCAAGTGTCATATCCCCACCACAAACCCTAGAGGACAACACTCTAACAACAGAAACAAAAAAATTTAAAAAAAAAAGAAGGTATAATGTTTATATGATTGTAAATGAAACATAAACTTACATAATATCCTAAGTCCTCTGAGGTCTGCAACTATGCTACATGATTCCCATCATCTAATGTACATGAAACTATAAATTATTGCCGTAATTAAAGACTAACATCAATTAGGAATCACATATAATCATTTCATTTAATCAACTAAATTCAAAGGATATAACCATAGCATGAGTACATAGAGATTCATTGATTCAATTCATTTCATTTACATGCATATTAATGTATGATACATAACCCATTGCATAATAGAGTTCATATCAATTTACTTCATTACATTTAAATTTTGAACAATAATATCTCCTCGTTTACATGTGAGGAGTGTACATCAAGCATGGTACATGATACATCAATTGTGATACCATACAAGTACAAGAGTAACCAATCTCAAGAGATGATACAATGTAGAAGTCTTCAGGCCAGGAGAAGTCACCATAGTCACGAACAAGGAGAGGGAACCCAATTGAGAACCATGCACTTTCCTCCCAACTGTGTGGAACCCGAAAGTCCACCCCCCATGCTAGGAGATAGAAAAAGGTCCCACCATCACAGTCAAACAAAGGAAAATAGAAAACATAAGGATAACATGACACTCAAGAACAAGTGGGTACAACATCAAACAACAGTATCATCACTTCCAGAGGCACACAAACATCCAAGGGAACAAGAGACAAGGGGATACTAGCTTACCATAGGAGGCCTGAATAAAATAAAAGAGAAGGCCACTTGCACAATCACATAATTCATTAACAAAATAACAAGATGAGGCATAACCCTTCCCACTCACAAGTTCCAAAAGCTCAACCACATAGGTGGATACACTGTACAAGGTTGATAACCCTCACACACTCACTTAATTTAAAACAATCAACACAAGTATTATCAAGAAATTCCATCAAAAAATAGTTTCCCCTAGCCTCCGGAAGACTCCTAATAATCACTTACTTAGAGGTTTACAAGTAATCATTTACTATTCAACTAGTTTATATTTGCAAAATAGTTTAGCATTTGAAATAAAGGTACAAGGGAAATCACATCATTTAAAGTTATCAAATTATTCTTTCCACTAACTTCGAAGTCGTATAAATGTTCATTTATACTATAAATCACCCTTCTTAAAACTCAACTTTATTAAATTCCATTCACAATAGATATTTTAATAAGAAAGCGAGATAACATTTTCTAATGTTGACAAATACAAATACTTCCAACTAACTAAATACAATTTTAACCACCAAATAGATATCCATATATATATGGTTATATACCTATATATATAAATATTTATATACAAATATTTCCAATAAATAAAAAATATTTCCACATCTATCATGATTGATTAAATATAGAAATTTAAAATGAAGAAAAAATAGAGATATATACATATTCTCGAACACCTACCGTTATACTTATACATCAAATTATATATATAATCGATTTTACAAACGTAATACAGAGTCATCAATTATCAATATAATGGATAACTATCGACAAACAAACATAAAATATATTCAATGAGAAAAACAACTACTCTATACACCTATATCCCATAACAATAGAAACAAATATAAAAGGGGTTTCCTGACATGAGAACTTAGTTGTTCAGGATGAAGGGTCAAATTTGAAGCACAAATAAAAAATAAACATGATCAGAAATATGTATGAATATATCAATCGAAGTGCAAAGGGTAAAGAATCATATTAAAAGAATAAATGCATGAAGGAAAATAATGGATGCTGAGATTTATATATGCCACAAGCGAGAAAAGAACAAGACTTTTACCGACGCTGTGGAAGAGAAAGAAAAATGAATCCTTGTCTGCCACGACGGTGAAAGTTAGTAATAGCATTTGGTTTTGTTAAACATGCCCCCTGACACAGCTAACTAGGTTATTTACGAACCTCTGAGTATGCTCCTGATTGCCGCGCTGCATCTAAATTCATCTCCAAGATTGTTGCAAGAGAAATTATTCCGAGAGGTGTGATCAATTTCTATCATTTTAAACATATTGCTAAGGGCATAAAAGATAACTAGAAGTAGGGGCGGTAGTGCATGCCAAAAGAACTGGAAGATAAAGAAAACAAAACAACTATGACTGCAATGTATAAAGGTTATTTGACCATCGATGACTTTAGAAAAGATAAGGAATATACACACCAAAAAATTTGCAGAAAGAAGCCATTATCTTCCAAAAATTTCATTTGGTAGTTACTCTAGTTCAAGACTTCACAAGGGTAAAAGATAGAAGCAATGGAACCTGGTTTGCATAAGTGATACAGCTGAGAAGTGATGACAGGTTTAATCTCCACAATATGCAGCTTCCGCCCCTCCTAGAATTCCAACCAACACTTTGACCTAATTTCAAAGATATATATAAAATTATAACATAAGACCCCATCCCCATGCCATGCTTGAGACAAAATGAACCGACGGTAACTATGGATGGAAACGAAGACAGATGGTAACGACAGATAGACGGAGACAGACAATAATGATGGATAGAGACAGACGTGGACATTTCAATTTTTTTTAAAAAGAGTGGGATTTTAAAAGTAGGAGATTTGAAATGAGTCCACGTCCGTGCTTAAACTCTAAATCTGCAAAATTTCACCGCATTTTTCATGAAAGGGGTCATAAAACAAGAGAGGAATTTCCCATGATTTTCTGTTTTGATTATGTATTTATGGTTGCCAGCAATTCTCCACAACCTACTACAACATTTGTGTTGGGAGACACAAGCAAATATGGTCTCAAAAGGCCTACTATGGGCCCTCTCAAGCTCAAGAACAAGTGTAGGAAAACGCCTATGTCTGAAGTTGCATCTCTCGCCAAAATTAAAGGTATATGATGCAAGCCATCATTCTTCCTTCTCATTTTTGGTTTATTTTCTTGGTTTCTATTTTGATTTGCTAAGCAAGATATTGACCGATGATTGATGTGTCTATTTGTCTCAGCAGGGGATGTGTACAGGCTGAACTTTGGAGGCCTTTTGATGTGTAATCTGCTGCCACTGTTGTAAGAATGGCATGCTGATTTTGGTTAGTGACCAAGTTGATTGTAACCATTAGGCCATTGTTAGATAAAGTCTTCCCTTTTTGATTTTCCTATCTTTGAATATGAATGAACAGAGTTCTAATATCATGTTTACGAATTTCAAACTTGAACCTCCTCCAAATTTGTGATAGCTTGCTTGGGTATGGAGTCTGGGTGAGTTTGGTTTGTTTGATGATCAGTGTAAGCCACATACGGTGAGTTCTCAAAGCCTTTGTAAATGTATTGAATGCTGAATTGAGATCCCTTTGCTTGATAGCATCAGAGTGTTGAGGAAAATAACTTCCTTTGTGTTCTTCTATCCTTGGTTGTGAATGGTCATTTGGGTTTGGTACTCTGTGACTAGTAGAGCAGGCTATCCTACGTTAAGTGTTGATGCATAGAAAATTTGAAGTTTCATCCATATTTCTTTTTGACTATAGCTTATACTCTTTTCATAAATTGAAGGATTAGAGTAACCTAAAAGGCTTGAACTATAATCATAATATAATTGGCATTAGTTTTGTCTTTATGGTATAAATTGTGTGTTTTTAATCAATGTTTGAGCTCCCATTTAGTGATAACTAATCTCTTTCTATTATGATCTGAAACATTCATAAAAATACATATGATTGTTCTCAAAAACTATCTTTAATAATCATAGCATAAAAAAAACACATGCATCGTAAGTCTCATTGATCATCTTGCACTGTAAAGCACACTAACATATTGGAATTAAAGATCTAACATATTACAATAATGGAGGGGAAAAAAGTTCAAAGAATCTTCTAACATGTGCTAAAACATGGATTCAAAGCTCCAAACTAGTACTTGTCTTCCGACCTTAAAAATAATTTAGAACAATTTTGAGTACTTTTTCTTTCTTTCTCTATATCAGAGTTTATGCTTGATATTTATCTTGTGAGAAATAGTTTTTCATTCTCTTATAGAGATTTAACAAGTTCTACCTTTTTTTCTACGATATTATGTTTTTTGACTTTTTCATTTTTCAAGCTTTGTGGGTTATGACAAGGCAAGGACAATTTTGTGGTGTTTGTTGTTTATAAAGGAAGTAGACTCCGCACTTGAAAGCATTCAAAATATAAAGGAAGCCTTGCCTAAGATTTGGGAAGAAAATGAGAGCTCTAAAAATGTTGAACTCATTGAAATTGTTGTAAATGCATAATATCTCATTGTAGAGAATGAATCACTATCATTTAGGGTTTTTTTTCCCCTATTAGAGGAATATCTTCCTCATTTCTATGATCTTGAATTGTACAAAAATTTTGGGGATGACAACTGGTCTATGTAGCATCTTTTTACATCTAATCTATGTAAAATTGATGTTATCAATAGATAAAATTTTCATGTACAAAATTTTATATATTTCAACAAGTATATATTTTCATGTATATATTTCAACAAGTTTAAAGTGGGCAAATAGATAAGGAGTTGTGTTTTACTTTTGTTAGAAAATCATACATTAGGTTGGGCATTTTTAAGCTTAAATGTATGACTTTTTTTTTTCTTCTTTTGGTCTGTATACATGAGCACTTTCGGTTGTTGGGTGTATGGCCATTTGTTACAAAATGACTGGTGATTTCAGTTGTGGGTGTTATAAAATGGATGCTTGGGTATGTATCTCAATCTATTTTTCTTTTGTTGCCTACTTGTGTTTAAGGCTTGGGTGGCTTCTCACAATGATATTCTAAACAGAAAAAAAATTAGTTTTTAACTTCTTTTTTTAACAATATATCATTGCAAATGAATCTTGTTGTGGTGCATTATGTGGGTTAAGACATAGTTTCTTTTTTACTATGAAGACATGGATAGTGATTCATTTCTTTATTGTTTTTGAATAAGATAAATGGAATGAAATCTGGTTCATTTGCAATAGAATTTTCATTACTACATGTGGGCATATTGTAATGTTGAATATAAAATTACAAGGTTCAATTTAAAGCTTCATAAATGTATTCTTATGAGAATTTTACTGTTTGCTAATGTTGGGTTTTTTGGTCATTGATGTTGTTGTAGGATTCTTTTGAGTTTTCCATGTTCCTATTCTATGTGTTAAATTCATTATAGAATTTGGGTTGGAGTTAGTGAAAGCTCTTGTTTATGTCATAGATTGGTTCATCATCAAAATTTTGTGTTGATGAGAAGGCCTTGGGAGTCTTGTTTTGTAATATATTTGTTGATTAAGGCTCATGTTTCTTACTATTGAGCACAATATTAATCTAGTTGACTTCAAGAAATATTTTCAAGTCCAATCTAATGTTGTATGTAAACCGTTGGTTATGTATGTTTGATTTATTCAAACCAATCTGCCACACAACACATCACATCTATACGAAAGATATTGTCATAAGTTAGGTTATATGCCCGTGTGTTTAAGGCAAGCTATATTCTTTGTCTTATGAATTTGAAGTTATTTACTAGGATCTTTTACAAGTTCATGCTCCATGAAGCCTTACACACTTGGTCCTCAATCTAATGAGTTCAAACTAATGTTTAAAATTTAATATTATTGAAACTTTTGTCCAATTATTGGTTTCAATATATGCATCTTCTATCTTTGCTATATCAAATGCTAAAATGATAATTCACATTTATTTGAGCCTTTTGATACTATGTTTCTTTTAATGGTGTAGAGAGTAGACTTATAAATAGAAAGTGAGTAGCATGATTAGAGAAGACACTTCATAAAGTGATCTATGTAACTAGAGGAGATGTTATATATTTCAATTTTCAAAGCTTATGGTTACAATTATGAATCTTTGATTCAAATCCTTTTATTCAACCTTTTCCTACATAGGGGATAGTGTGTTTTCCAATACTCCAAACAATGTGAGCATTTTTTTGTTCCAATCATATCAAGAAAGTGAAATGTCATTTTTGTTGTAACCAAAGAGCTATTCTAAAATTTGAAGGTGGACTTCATTACATAACTGATGAGGAATAGTGTTTTTTCCAACACTGCAAATTCATAAGGAAATAATTAACAAGGGGCAGTGTGTTTTCCAACATTGCAAATAATGTGAGAATTTTTTTGTTCCTTATTGGAAAACACACTGTCCCCTGTTAGTTATTTCCAATATTGGAAAACACACTGTCCCCTATTAGTTATTTCCAATGTTGGAAAACACATTGTTCCTTGTTAGTTATTTCCAATGTTGGAAAACACACTATCCCCTGTTAGTTATTTCCAATGTTGGAAAACACATTGTCCCTTGCTAGTTATTTCTAGACATGATGTTCCTCATTCACAGACTTCCTACATCGCGAAACAACAATGTGAGCATTTGTTTTGTTCCAATCATATCGGCAAGAAAGTGAAATGTCATTTTACAAGAAACTAAAGAGTTGTTCTAAAATTTGAAGGTGGAATCTATACGTACAACCTAATAAGCGACAAAGGTGTTTCAACGTAAAGTTTTCCAACGAGGACAAATGCGTTTCCAATAGGAACAAAAAAAGATGCTGCTTTTTCTTCCAACGCTGAAATAACTAACAGGACGCGCTCTTCCAAATATCATTCGCAAATGCCGGAAAACACACTCATCCCCGTGGAAATAATCGACATCGGATAAAGTGCCTTCCGAACACCGCAAATAATGTTGAAAACATAATGGCATTTGCCTTTGTTAGTTATTTCCAATTAGTTATTTCCCTATTGGAAAACACACTATCATTTTTTTTCCCCATTAGAAAACACACTGTCCCCTATTGGAAAACACACAGTGTCATTTTTTGTTCCAATGTTGGAAAACACATTGTCCCCTGTTAGTTAATTCCAATGTTGGAAAACAAACTGTCCCCTATTGTTAGGGACAATGTGTTTTCCAACAAGGGATAGTGTGTTTTCCAATAGGGAAATAGCTAATTGGAAATAACTAACACGGGACAGTGTGTTTTCCAAAATTATTTGCAGTTTTGGAAAACACACTATCCCTTGTGGAAATAATTGACAAGGGACAGTGTGTTTTCCAACACTGCAAATAATGTTGGAAAACACGCTATCATTTTTTTATTTCTTGTTGGAAAACATATTGTCCCCTGTTCAAAAATACATAGTATCATTTTTTTTGTTCCCTATTGGGAAACACATTGTCCCCTGTTAGTTATTTCTAGACATCTTACATTCTAATGATGTCCCTTGTCCACTTTTCCTACATAGGGGATAGTGTGTTTTCCAACACTGCAAACAATGTGAGCATTTTTCCTACACAAGGGACAGTGTGTTTTCCAACATTGCAAATAATGTGAGCATTTTTTGTTCCTTGTTGGAAAAAACACTGTCCCCTGTTAGTTATTTCCAATGTTCTAAAATTTGAAGGTGGACTTCATTACATAACTGACAAAGGATAGTGTGTTTTCCAACACTGCAAATTCATAAGGAAATAATTGACAAGGGATAGTGCATTTTCCAACACTGCAAATAATGCGATCATTTTTTTGTTCCAATCATATCAAGAAAGTGAAAAACACACTGTCCTCTGTCAAGGGACAATTGGAAATGTCATTTTTACTATAACCAAAGAGTTGTTCTAAAATTTGAAGGTGGACTTCATTACATAATTGACAAGGGTCAATGTGTTTTCCAACATTGCAAATTCATAAGGAAATTATTGACAAGGGACAGTGTGTTTTTCAAAACTACATATAATGTGAGCATTTTTTTATTCTGATCAAATGAAGAAAGTAAAATTCTAGTTTTACTATACCAAATAGTTGTAGATGGAGAGTGAGAGACAAAGAGACCTAAGACAAAGATGGAGAGTGAGAGACAGAGAGACCTGAGAGGGAGACAAAGAAAGACGTGAGAGGGAGATGGAGAGTGAGAGAGAGAGAGAGACTTGAGAGGGAGAGAAAGAGGGAAGGATGGATAGAAGGAGGGAGAGAAAGAGGGAAGGAGAGGTTGTGGCTTATGTAATAAGAGATTGTTGTATTTGGAATTTAGTATAACATTGTCTTCATTCTTAGATGCATATTAGCCTAAAATAAGGGAGACATGGAGAGGTAGGTAGAGAGAGTCATGGGAGATAGGGAAAGTAGAGAGGGAAGAGGAGATAGAAGTAGGTAGAGGGGGGAAGTTGGGAAGGAGGGAGAGGTAGGTAAAAAGAGAGGTGGGTGGGATGGATTGAGGGAAAGGTAGGTCAAGAGGGAGAGGGTGAGTGCAGATAGAGAGAGGGAGGGATGGAGAGAGAGAGAGGGAGGGAGGGAGAAAGAGAAATAGGGAATGAGGGAGATAGAGATAGGTAGGATAGGAGAGGTACGTATAGAGAGAGCTTTGGAGAGAAGGAGGTCAAGGTGGATCCCCTCCAATTATCCTTTGACCCTCACATTTGATAGGCATCTTTCATCAAACCTAATGGTGTCAATATCCAATCTTTATCATTTCAAGACATGAACCACCTAGCATTGTGACCTTTGAAAAATAAACTTGGAGTAGAGATATCATTCTCTAATTGAATTGAGATCAAGGTAAAACATGTTGAGTGTTCATTCTATCCAAAATATACCAAAAATATTGTCCTATCATGAGATATAGAGACACAACCACCTAGTTGGACAAAAGAGTTGTTCTAAAATTTGAAGGTGGACTTCATTACATAACTGACAAGGGATGGTGTGTTTTCCAACACTGCAAATTCATAAGGAAACAATTGACAAGGGACAATGTGTTTTCTAACACTGCAAATAATGTGAGCATTTTTTTGTTCCTTGTTGGAAAACACACTGTCCTCTGTTGGAAAGCACACTGTCCCCTGTTGGAAAACACACTGTCCCCTATTGGAAAACACATTTTCCCTTGTTAGTTATTTCTAGACATCTTACATTCTAATGATATCCCTTGTCCACTTTTCCTACATAGGGGACAGCGTGTTTTCCAACACTGCAAACAATGTGAGCATTTTATTGTTCCAATCATATCAAGAAAGTGAAATGCCATTTTTACTATAACCAAAGAGTCGTTCTAAAATTTGAAGGTGGACTTCATTACATAACTGACAAGGGACAGTGTGTTTTCCAACATTGCAAATTCATAAGGAAAAAATTGACAAGGACATAGTGTTTTCTAACACTGCAAATAATGTGAGCATTTTTTGTTCCCTGTTGGAAAACACACTGACCCCTATTGGAAAACACATTTTCCCTTATTAGTTATTTCCAATGTTGGAAAACACACTGTCCCTTATTGTAAAACACACTGTCCCCTAATGGAAAACACACTATCTCCTTTTGGAAAACACATTGTCCCCTGATGGAAAACACACTGTCCACTATTGGAAAACACACTATCCCCTGATGGAAAACACACTATCCCTTGATGGAAAACACACTATTCCCTATTCGAAAACACATTGTCTACCTACATTTCCCTCCTTCCCAACTTCCCCCTTCTATCTACTTATCTCTCTTGATCTTTATCTACTTCTCTTTTCTACCATTGTTTATGATGAATTTATAGCACTTATATTTATTCTTGTATATATTTCTAAAGGTACTTCTTCTTTGTACTAGATCTTTATCAATACCATCATTGTTTTAAAAAACTCTAGTTGCTCTATCACTTTCTTCTTTAATAATTCATAGCTTCTATAAGGAATTTGAATATTTCAAACTCTCATCCACATTCCTTATAAATACATTTGAGGAAAATTATGAATGATTAATTATGATGATTGCATCAATTACATGGTAAAAAAGAGCCTTCTTCAATTTTTTAATTAATCAATTATAGTGTAAATGTTGATAACATTAATCATTTATAGTTTCATCAGTTCATTATTCAATTTATTAAATTAATCAAATTTATAATGCAAATATGGACAACATTGGTAAAAAAAATGTATTAACTAAAAATCCATATAGGCATACATCATTATATGTCCATAAAAGTACAACATATATACAATAAAGTCATAAAATTTTAGGATTGTAGATAAAAATTTATATAGGCATACATGTCATTATATGTTCTTTACAAGACTTGTCTACCTTTTTAGATAAGGGTTGATTTTTCCTTTTCCTTATCATATATTTCCAATTGTATTTGTTCCATGGAATTCTTAAGTTCAAGAATATTTGACTCCATCACTCCCTATCTTCTTTCTTCCCTCTTTCTCTCCCTCCCTTTATCCTTCCCACCCTACCACTTCCTATCTCCCTACATACCCCTATGTCTCCCTTAGATTAATAAATTTATATTATCCTAAAACTAACCTAATTAATTAATGCAATGGTTATAGATTAAGAAGTAGGTAGAGAGAGTGAGGGGAGATAGGGAAAGGAGAGAGGGAAGGGGAGGGATAAGTAGATAGAGAGGGGAATTTGGGGAGGAGAGATAGGTAGAAAGAGAAGTGGGGTGGGATGTATTGAGGGGAAGGTAGGTAGAAAGGGAGAGGGTGAGCGGAGATAGAGAGAGGAAGAGAGAGTGGAGATACCTCTCCCACAATCTCTCTATATGTTCCTCTATCTCTCCCACCTTACCACTCCATATCTCCCTCCTTTCCCCTCTCTCTCCATCACACACAAAAACCTCTCCCCACCTACCCCTCCTAGTTCAAAATGAAATAGGGAGAGAGAGGGGGAAGGAGGGACAGGGATCAGTGCGATAGACAGAGCACATAGAGAGGGTGGGAGAGGCATGCACACAGACAGAAATGAAATGAAGGAGGAGGCTAATGGAGGGGCAGAAGGAGAAATTCTGTGGAGGAGAGAGAGGCTGGACTTATAGGTATAAAGGATGCAGGAGGAAGGATGTAGGGATGCTAGGGAGGCAGAGAGAGGTTGTGTGTGTGTGGAGGGAGAGAGAGGTAGCTGAGGAGACAGGCAAGATGAGGTACAGAGCAGCATATGCGAGGCATCTACAGAGAGGAGAGAGTGAGAGAGAAGGAAGGAGTGAGGGAGGTAGGGAGGGAGAGGGGGAGGGGTAGGTGAAGAGAGGTTGTGTGTGTGTGTGAGAGAGAGAGATGTAGGTATAGAGGGTGGGTAGAAAGAGAGAGAGAGGGGAAAGAGGGACAAAGGGCTCGAGAGAGGAAGGTTAGGAGGGATGGTGAGAGATGAGAGATAGAAATAAGTATAGAGGTATGGGGAGAGGGAGAGGTCTAGCAAGGTATCATGGGAGGGATGGAGGGAGAGAGAGGAAATGAGGGAGATATGGAGAGGAGGCAGAGCAAGCTAGGACTAACAAACCGACCTGAGCAAGAGACTAACCACTGGGTTGGTACATATATATAGATGGTTTCCACATAATGTGGTTGCAAGTCGAGAATTACACCTCCATACCTTCCAACCTGCCCAAATATTATATAACGAAAAAATTCCTATCTGGTATGAATGTAAAGGACACCTTCAAAATTTACTACACCTCGTTAGAGTAAAAAATTGTGTTTCCCAATTTTTTCAGTATCATGGAAAAAAAAAAAGAAATGCACAAAATAATTGTATGTTAGAAAACACAGTGGGGATGCGAGTGATATGATTGCTCTTGTTCTAAGCTCAATGGAGGAGAGATTGAGGGGTTGCAGGTGGGGGATACATAAAACTAATCAAATCGACTTGAGGGATGTCTAAAAATTTGGGTTGTTACATGTAGAGGGTTTTACAACACTATGTGGGTTGCAGATTTCATAACACCTAGTGTTTTCCAACCTACAATTATTGTAATGAAAACCTTTTTATTATTTAGAAACTATGAATGTAATGAAAGAAAGCTTCAAAATCTACCACAACTATTACATACAGAAAAAAATGCATTTCAATTTCCTCATATGATGGAAAAAGAAATGTACAAAATAGTTGTAGGTTGGAAAACACAGTCAGTTGTGAGTGAAATGATTGTTCTTGTTCTAAGCTCAAGGGTGGATACATAAAACTAATCAAATTCACCTGAGGGGTGTCTAACCAATTGGGTTGTTACATGTAGAGGTTTTACAACACTCTGTGGATTGTAGATTTCATAACACCCAATGTTTTCCAACCTACAATTAGTTTAATGAAAACCTTCTATTATTCAAAGAATATGAATGTAATGAAAGACACCTTCAAAATTTAGCACAATTTTTACTTAGAGTAAAAATTTCATTTCAACATATGGTGCTCATTCTACTACGCTTTATTTTCAAAAAGAGAAAAATATTAGGACTTCAGATCTACTTGATATTTCAAATGTGAAAACTTCTTTTGCAATGGCAACAATGTTGCAATTTCTGCTTCAATTCTTGGTAGCTTGTTTTGATAATAAGAAGTTGATACTATGCCTTTGACAATGCATGAAGCCACCTTAACAGCATAGCTCCTCCCTTGCGACTTCCACCTGTAAGAAGACCACTTGGTTGAAAAATGTCCCCTTCAAGAGTTACACTTGGAGATCATATATCTCTATGGAAAATGTCTCCTTCAACCAATTTGGTTGATGATTCTTGAGTTCTTATTGAGGGAGGGAGGGAGAGGTAGGGGGAGAGAGGCAGTGTGTGTGGGTAGGTAGAGAGAGGGATTCTTATTAAATACAACCCATGTATATATTATAATTGTTACTACATGGATTTTCATCATGTTTATATCAAATGTTCTTAATATTTTTTTGTAGGATTAAAATTCTAATTCTACCCTATTGGTTGTAACATATTTGTGGTAATTTATCAAAACTAAAAGATCTAATTATATCTCTAATATTCAAAATTTACATAATGTTATAAGTTTATCCCATGAGTTAGTTTGGAGTGGTCTAGGGATCTTCATATCTTTCTTTGACACAAAATAAAATCAATTCAATCAAAAAATTGAAAATATATTTCATATTTGGCAACCCAAAGAGGACATGTAGATAGGTAAGATATGAGGACCAATGAGAGAATCAATTGGGTGGAGAAAAACTTCCTCCCTCTCTCCCTCACACATACACACAACCTCTATCCACCTACACCTCCCTCCCTCCCTAAATCTGTCTATACCTACCTCTCTATCTACATCCTTCCCTATTTGTCTCCCTCCCTCTATCCCTCCCACCCTACCACTCCCTATCTCCCTCCTCTCTTTCTCTCCCTCTATCCCTCCCACCCTACAACTCCCTATCTCACTCCTTCCCTATTTATCTCCCTCCCTCTATCCCTCTCACTATACCACTTCCTATCTCCTTCCTTCCCCTTCTCTCTCCCTCCCCCTTTCTATCTCCCCCTCCCACCTACCCCTCTCTTTGTCACTCCCTTTATCCATTTGTCAAGAGGTTTTGTATTGCATATGAATTTGTACAAGAAAAGAAAGTTAGAGATGATGATATAAGTGGAGTTGAATAAATGAAGTCAAAGATTCTTGAACTTAAGAATTCCATGGAACAAATACAATTGGAAATATATGATAAGGAAAATGAAAAATCAACCCTTATCTAAAAGGCTCTTTTTTACCATGTAATTGATGCAATCATTGTAATTAATCATTCATAATTTTCCTCAAATGTGTTTATAAGGCATGTGGATGAGAGTTTGAAATATTCAATTTCCTTATAGAAGCTATGAATTATTAAAGAAGAAAGTGATATAGCAACTAGAGTTTTTTTAAAAAAGATCATATTGATAAAGATCTAGTACAAAGGAGAAGTCCCTTTATAAATATATACAAGAATAAATATAAGTGCTATAAATTCATCATAAACAATGGTAGAAAAGAGAAGTAGATAAAGATCAGGAAAGTAGAGAGGGAAGGGGAGAGAGAATTAGATAGAGGGGGGAAGTTAGGAAGGAGGGAAATGTAGGTAGAAAGAGAGGTGGGATGGGATGGATTAAGGGAAAGGTAGGTAGAGAGGGAGAGGGTGAGTGGAGATAGAGATAGGGAATGAGGGAGATACAAGGAAAGAGGGAGGTATCAGAAGAGAGGTAAGGGTGTGAGTGAGGGAGGGAGGGAAGGAGGGAGATAGGGGGTGGTAGGGTGGGAGGGATAGTAGGACCCAAAATAGACTTAGTAGGAGGGGGAGATGTGATGGTGGATTATGGGACATAGGCACCCAAATTGGATTTAAATGTTAGCACAAAGCCTGGGTATTTTTTGCAAGCCCTTTTTTGTGAATCCCACAACTTGTTTTTTCCTTTCTATTCATGGAGAAAGTGCATCTTGGGAAGCCCATCTTCTAATAAAAAATCACATTCTTAAACAAGATAAGAAAGAAAATGAGATTTTAAAGACTATAATGAATCTTGTGAGTAGTAGTAGTTCGAATCCAAATAATAAGATAAAAGAAGACCAAAGTGAATGAGATAGATAATGTATTGACTGAAGAGATTCTTTTTTCTCTTACCCCTATCTCCCTCCTTCCCTCTCTCCCTCACACAAACCCTTACCTCTCTTCCTACACCTCCCTATTTCCCTCTCTCTCCCTCCATCCCTATCTCTATCTCCACTCACCCTCTCCCTCTCTACCTAAATTTCCTTTAATCCATCCCATCCCACCTCTCTACTTCTCGCTACCTACCTCTCCATGTCTCCCTTATTTCCTCTCTCTCCCTTTACCCCTCCCATGCTACCTCACTAGACCTCTCCCTCCCCCCATTCCTCTATACTTTTCTCTATCGCTCCTCTCTCACCATCCCTCCTAACCTTCCTTCATAGTACACACTTCACATTGTACATGTTGCTTCATATAAGAAATTTCTCAATGTCAACAACCAACATTTTCTCATTATGCAAAAGAAGACCAAAGTGTGTGTTGCTTAATATAAGAAATTGCTTCATATAATTAGTAGGTATTTCATAGGGTATCCTTCATAGTAGGTACTAGAATATGAAAGTAGAGAGAGTGAGGGGAGATAGGGAAAGGAGAGAGGGAAGGGGAGAGATAAGTAGATAGAGAGGGAAAGTTGGGAGGAGAGATAGATAGAACTTGATGTGTTTCTTATTTGAGTGCTTATACATTTAAAATCGTGCAAATAATGGACACATCAAGGGATTTCAATGGTATTGGGTCAAATTTTTATTTAGTTTTGAATATCATTTTTGTCTAACCTAGATGGTTTATTAATATGGCTAGTAATTAAATTAATTTGAATATCATTTTTATTCAATAATCTTTGAGTTCATTTGTTTAACTCCACTTATAGAATCATCTCACTTTCTTTTCTTGCACAATTTCATATGTAGTATAAAACCTCTTGACTTTATCCACTTTTGTATTGCCATTTTCCCATTGCACATACTGCACTTTTATCCACTTTTGTGTGTGTTTGTGAGGGAGAGAGAGGGCGAAGGACGAAGATAGGAAGTGGTAGGTGGGAGAGATAGAGGGAGAGAGAGAAAGAGGGAAGGAGGGAGATAGGAAGTTGTAGGGTGGGAGGGATAGAAGAACCCAAAATGGACTTGAAAAGAAAAAGGAATCTTCTCTAAAAACACTTGAAAAGAAACAGACCAAAGTGAATGAGATAGATAATGTATTGATTGAGGGTTAGAGAGAGAGGGAGGGGTAGGTAGAGAGAGGTTGTGTGTGAGGGAGAGAGAGGGGGAAGGAGGGAGATAGGGAGTGGTAGAGTGGGAGGGATAGAGGGACCCAAAATGGACTTAGTAGGAGGGGGAGATATGCTGGTGTATTATGGGACATAGGGACCCAAAATCACTATAAGGGTCTTTGTATGGATTAAAGTAGTCAATTTGGTTAGTTTTATAAACTCATAACTTTATGTAAATTTCAAATGTTAGTAGAAAGAGATATAGATATAGTGTAGAACCACTATATAATAGTTTCAAAATAATTCATCTAGTTTAACCATATAGCTTATTATATTATCCATATTTCTATGTATTTATATACCAAGGATGTGTCTTGTATGTCCCAGATTTCATCTCAAACCTATAATCCATCTAAAACTTGAGTTCTCTAATCAACTCTCTCTACCTACCTCTCCCTCTATTCCTTCAACCTTACCTCTCTCTACCTACCTCCCCATAACTCTGTACTTCTCTCTATATCTCATCTCTCACCATCCCTTGAGAGAGAGAGGAGGGGAGGGAGAGGTGGAGAGAGAGGGGTAGGTAGAGTGAGGGAGATATGGGGTATGAGGGATAGAGGGAGGGAGAGAGAGGTAAGGAGGAAATGAACAATAAAGGGAGGGGTAGGTGGAAAGAGAGAGAGGGGAAAGAGGGACAAAGGGAATCTTAACTTCAAGAATCTTTGAGTTCATTTGTTCAACTCCACTTATAGCATCATCTCTAACTTTATTTTCTTGCATAAATTCATATGCAATACAAAACCTCTTGAATTTATCCACTTCCTACATTACCATTTACCCATTGCACATATTGCACATATTGCACATACACCTTCCTCAACTTCTTAAGAGCGGGAAGAATCTCTTCAGTCAATACACTATCTCATTCACTTTGGTCTACTTCTTTTCAAGTGTTTTTAGTGTATGTGCAATGGGAAAATGGAAAATTAGAACTAGAGCAATAGGTACTAGAATGTATGAAATGAAAAAGAAATTTTCTCTTAAAAAACTTGACAAGAAGCATACCTAAGTGAATGAGATAGATAATGTAATGAATGAAGAAATTATTTATGTTCTTGAGAAGTTGAGGGAGGAGCCTATGTAGTATGTGCAATGGATAAATAGCAATGTAGAAGTGGATAAATTGAAGAGGTTTTGTATTGCATATGAATTTGTGGAAGAAAATTAAGTGATAGATGATGCTATAAGTGGATTTGAACAAATGAACTCAAAGATGATTGAACTTAAGAATTCAATGGAACAAATACAATTGGAAATAAAGACAAGAAAAATGAAAAATAAGATCTAAGTGCAAAAAAAGACAATCAATTCCAAGTGGAGACATGAAAGTCTTATATGAAAAGGTAGACAAGTCTTGTAAAGAAATTTTTAAAAGAAACATCTAATTCTCTAATCAGAAAGACACTCTCAAGGCTAAGAAAAAAGTAGCTACAGAGCTACATAAAAGTATTCAAGACATTGAAAACTCTATCCAAGAAATGGATGTTGCTATATCCTAAGTGTTGATGAGGGAGCAACTGATCTAAAGCTTTAAGTAAAATATATGAAAAAGAAGTTAGAAGATCATGATAAGGAATAGAAGGGGGTGTTAATAGGTAACAACAATGGGGATGAGGAAAAATGTGTTGACGATCAACTTCTAGATGCAAAAGCAATAGTTGGAATGTTCAAGTTGTAGCTCTCCACCCTTGAGCTTTGAACAAGCACAATGAAATAACTCATAACCCACTATGTTTTTCCAACCTACAATTATTTTATCCATTTATTTTTCCATCATATAAGGAAATTGAAACACAATTTTTACTTTAACTAACATTTTTGGTAAATGTTGATGAAGAAATTTAAAGAAGAATAAACACTCTAGAGAATGCACTATTTATCAAAACAAGTTGTGGATAAACAAGAAGAGGAAGACACAAAATTTTAAATGATATTGAAATAATCTACACCCAAAAATTGCCAAAATGAGTAATTTTGAGGAATCCTTAACTAGAAATTCTCTACAAAAACATCTCAATCATCAAATAAATCAACAATGGAATATCAAACATGTATTGAATCTATATATAACATTATCTTAAAGAATATTATTGGCATCACAAGGAGGAGCATCAACAACAATTATTGATCAACACAGTCTCATTTGTATCATCTAGAAAAAATGTCACAATTGGAGTATAACAAGAATCTGACACCTCCCCAGTTACTAGCTCAAACAAGGGATTTGTGACACATGAAACATGTTTGGAATTTTTTTAAAGAAGTGGGAAGAACCGTGAGTATGATGACCACAAGAAGAACATGGGTGTAAGTTAGAACTAGAAATTGTAATGAGCCTACATGAGAAAATTAATTGAACACACAAAAATATGCAAACATTAGAGAAACACAATGTTCTTAATATCTTTGTAATGCCACTTCATGGGGGGAAACCTTCTAATAGAGCATACACTCCAGTTAAAAATATCCAAGATGTCTTATATTTGAGAAATAATTACAATTTATAAAGCATTGCCAAAGGAAACTCCTACCATCCCATGCATGCGGGATAATTAATTTATTATAACTAACTAGTGAGATGAATTACAAAGCATATACATCTATGTTTATTCAATATTACATGTGGGAAACCAATAAAACATATATTTCATACTACTTTTAACTACCATATAGCAAAGTGAAGTCCATAAAATTAACTCCCCCTTAAAAAAAAATTCCTTAAAGCTTGAAATGGAAATATGGAGAGAATTTTGATAGGTTCGCATGAGGAATCTTGAGGTTGAAAACCATTCCATTAGACCAAGAAATCCTCAAAAGAATGAGTGCAAAAGTGTCTCCAATACATTTTTGTAGATCTCGAGTTCTAAAATATAGATCTCTCCTCATCTAATGCAAGAAGCTTGGTTGGAATACAAATACTAGTCCCAATCACTTTCTTGAGACAAGAGACATGGAAAGTTGGGTGCATTTAGAAGAATGTGGGAGTGCCAACCTGAAGCCACCTCACCAATACATTGGAACACTTAATAAGGACCATAAAATTTGGGACCCAATTTATGACCTCACTTATTCCATAATGAAAGGTTTGTATAGGGATGGAAACATAAAATTCCAATCACCAATGTCAAAGCTAAACTCTATGTAATTTTAATCAACTTGTTGTTTCATGCAATTTTGGGTCAATACTAGATTTTCTAGAGTATTGTCAACTAATACAGCCTCAGAAGACACATTTTTCCTCATCTCCACTACTCTTACCTATTAACACCCCTTGATGTTCCTTTTCATGATCTTCTAACTTCATTTTCATATCTTTTACTTGAAGCTTTAGATCATCTTCTCCCTCATCAACCCTTAGGACAACAACATCCCTTTCTTGGATAGACTTTTGAATGTCTTGAATACTTTTATGTAGCTTTGCGGCCACTTTTTTCTCAACTTTTATTGTCTTTATGATTAGAGAATGCAAATATTTCTTTTAACAAGTTCTTTACAAGACTTGTATACCTTTTCAGATATTACTTTCATGTCTCCGCCCAAATGATTCTCTTTTTCTACACTTAGATCTGATTTTACCTTTTTCTTATCATCTATTTCCAATTGTATTTGTTCCATGGATTTCTGAAGTTCAATAATATTTTACATCATTTGTTTAAATTCGCTTATAGCATTATCTCTCACTTTATTTTCTTGCACAAATTCATATGAAATCAAAACCTCTTGACTTTATCCACTTCTACATTACCATTTTCTCATTGCACATACTGCACACACACCTTCCTCAACTTGTCAAGAGTGGGAAGAATCTCTTCAGTCAATACAATATCTATCTCATTCACTTTGGTTTGCTTATTTTCATGTGTTTTTAGAATGGATTCCTTTTTCATTCCATACATTCTACTACCTGTTGCCTCCAGTAAACTGCATTTCCATTTTCCCATTGCATAATATGAAAGTGATGTGGTAAAACCATACTTCTATTATCCTTCTCCTTGAGATGTACTCAAAGAAGCAATCAAAAGGTTTACATTTTTCTTCCATGATGAAATTAAGTAAGCTAAACTTTTCTCCTACGAGGGTGGTAAAATGATCAATTGTTCCAACTTACAATAAATCAACAAAACAAATTTGCACGTCCCTATTATGTGATTGGAAAAAGAAAAGGCTATAATAAAAGTGAAGATTTTGAAAATGAAATATATTATATCGGCTCATTCATTTCCAAAGCACACTTAAGATTCTCTTGTTCTGCATATTCCACTTAGAAATAACTAATAGGGGACAAAGTGTTTTCCACTTTCCAACATTGGAAATAAATAATAGGGGACAATGTGTTTTCCAACATTGGAAATAACTAACAAGGGACAATGTGTTTTCCAACATTGGAAATAACTAATAGGGGATAGTGTGGTTTTCACTTTCTTGATATGATTGGAACAAAAAAATTATCACATTGTTTGCAGTGTTGGAAACCACACTATCCCCTATGTAGGAAAAGTGGACAGGGGACATCATTAGAATGTAAGATGTCTAGAAATAACTAACAAGGGACAGTGTGTTTTCCAATAGGGGACGGTGTGTTTTCCAACATTGAAAATAACTAATAGGGGACAGTGTGTTTTCCAACATGGGACAATGTGTTTTCCAATGAGAACTTGAAAAAAACTCACATTATTTTGGGTGTTGGAAACTTACATTGTCCTTGTCAATTATTTCCTTGTAATTTCACCGGTGTTGGAAAACACGCGCCACTGTCGATTATGTAATAAATCCACCTTGAATTTTAGAACTTTTTAGTTGCGTAAAATGACATTTCACTTTCTTGATATGATTGGAACAAAAAAGCTCTTTCACATTGAGCGTAGTGTTTGGAAAACACACTGTCCTTGTCGATTATTTCATTATGATTTTTTTGTTTCGTCGCCTGAAATGTAATGAAGTCCACCTTCAAATTTTAAGAACAACTCTTTAATTTTATTAAAAATGGAATTTCACTTTCTTCATTAGGGTGGAAAAAAAAATGCTTACATTATTTGTAGTGCCAAAAAACACACCGTCCCCTATCATTTATTTCCTTGTGATTTTTATTTTATTTTTCGAACATATGAAGAAATTCAAACATAATTTTTACTATAAGACTTGTTATAAATTTTGAATTTGAATTTCATTGCATTCCTACTGTGTAAATAACAATATTTTTCATTACATTCTTATTATTTTGTAAAATTACAAGTGGAAAACACTATGTAATATGAAACCTACAACCCACATACTATTGTAAAATCCTCTACAAGTAACAACCCAATTGGTTAGAACAAGCACTCATATCACTTACAACCCATTGTGTTTTTTCAACCTAAAATTATTTGGTGTATTTATTTTTTCATCATATGAGGAAATTAAAACACAATTTTTACCTAAGTAAAAGATGTAAATTTTTGCACTCTCTACCTACCTCTCCCTCTATTCCTTCAGCCTTACCTCTCTCTACCTACCTCTCCATATCTCCCCCATTTCCTCTCTCTCCCTTTATCCCTCCCATGCTACCTCGCTAGACCTCTCCCTCCCCCATACCTCTATACTTCTCTCTATCTCTCATCTCTCACCATACCTCCTAACCTTCCTCTCCCTCCCTTTGTCCCTCTTCCCCCCTCTCTCTTTCCACCTACCCCTCCCTTTATCTCTCACTTCCTCCTTCCCTCTCTCTCTCTCCCTCCCTCCATCCCTCCCACTCCACATATCCCTCACTCTACCTACCCCTCTCTCTAACTCTCATTCCCCTCTTCTCTCTCTCTCTCCTCGCCCACACACCACTTCTCTCTACCTCTCCCACCCTACATTGATCTCTATCTCTACCTACCTATCTCTATTATGTTCACCTGACCTCTCTCTATGTACCTCTCCCTATCTCCTTCCCTCTCTCTCTTTCTCTCCCTCCTTCCCACACAACCTCTCTCCACCTACCCCTCTCTCCCTCCCTCCCACTTCCTCTCTCTCTCTCACACACACACACACAACCTCTCTCCACCTACCCCTCCTCCCTCCCTCCACTCCCTCCATGCCTGCCTCTCCAACTCTCTCTATACCACAAATATCACCTTACTTCTCTCTCTCCCCTCTCTCTCTCTCCTTCCCACAACCTCTCTCCACCTAACTGATTCTCCTTTTTTTCACTTAGATCCAATTTTTACTTTTCTTTGTCATTTATTTCCAATTGTATTTGTTCCATTAAATTTTTAATTTCGAGAATCTTTGAGTTCATTTGTTCAACTTTTCTTATAGCATCATCTCTCACTTTCTTTGCTTGCACAAATTCATATGTAATACAAAACCTCTTGACTTTACCCACTTTTGTATTGACATTTTCCCATTGCATATACTGCACACACACCTTCCTCAACTTCTCAAGAGAAAGAAGAATCTCTTCAGTCAATACACTATCTATCTCAGTCACTTTGGTGATCTACTTCTTCATATTCCTTTTTCATTTCATACATTCTAGTACCTATTGCTCCAATTCTACATTTCCATTTGCCCATTGCACATACTACACACACACCTTCCTCAACTTCTCAAGAGCGGGAAGAATCTCTTCAATCAATACATTACCTATTTCATTCAATTTATTCATTATAAGGTCTTTCAACACCATATTTATGTCTCTCTTTAGATTAATCCATCCTCATCATTGCATTAATCCATTAGGTTCATTTTAGGCTAATATAAATTTATTAATCTAAGCATTTTCATCCATCATAGTCCTTTCATCATCCATGCATCTTTTCATCCTAATCATTAAATATCTCCCATCCCATTGAGCTTCGACCTCCCCATGCTTATATTCCTATCCACCATCCATCACTCTATCCTACAACCTCATCCTCTCATTCCACAACCCCTTGTCATTGGTAACTAGTTATAGGCTACTCCAAGGAATATAATTCCATCTATCTTATTATTCCATCACTCCTTCCAATCCAAAATTGTAATAAAATCATAATTCATGCAATCCAATTATGCAATCTATAAGAAATCATCCAATAACATATTACATAAAAGGCTCTATTTGATATCCAGTCTCTTAGATACTTGATTGAATACTATGAATGGAATGTGGATTTCTCTTTAAACGAACATAGTCTTGGTATAGTTGGATGATTTTGGTGATTGAAAACTCTATCCAAGAAAAGGATGTTGGTGTCCTAAGGGTTGATGAGGGAGCGGTTGATCTAAAGATTTAAGTAAAAGATATGAAAAAGAAGTTAAACGATTATACTACTGGAAAACATACTGTCCTAGGTGTCAATTATTTCCTTCCTCTTACTGATGATGGATCGCTGTGTGTGATCCGAAACATTGATACAAAAATTTACACAGTTGAATCCAAAAGCTTTACATTATAATTATTTCCTTATGAAATTTTTTTGTTTCGTATGCACCAAGAATATAATGAAGTCCACTTTCAAATTCACTTTTTTCATCTGATTGGAACAAAAATCAATAACCAAACAAATTTCCACCCGTTCATAAGGCTGCAGACATATGATAGTCATATTTCTTCAAGTTTAGATTTGAATGGCAGCACTTGTTCTTTAGACATACATTTGTCTGCCCCATGGCCTTCCCCTGTAAACTATAGTTAGGTCGGCCACGATTCTGTGGTTATGAAAACTATGATTCCAGAACAAGTAAGCATAGGAGGATCAATAAATCAGTGGTCATACAAGCTCGTACATTTCCAAGAGAAACCATTTGTTGATGATGATAATCATCCAATAGAGCTGATTGAGAAAACTGTGATTCCAGAACAAGTGTGGGAGGATCGATAAGTCAGCGATCTTGCAAGCTTGTTCATCTGCTACAAAAATCATTTGTTGATAATGATAATCCTCCTACAGAGCTCAATCCTATTCTGTTATCTCCACTTGACAAGGGACTTCTCCCGATCAATGGTGCTTCTACGTAGCAGTCGTCCAATCCAAGCCGTCCTATGCCTGGATTCGTCTTCCTTTCATCAGCAGTAGTGAATGCTCGATAGACCAGGGTCGGTGAACTTAGAATTGATCTAAAGTTTACTCCTTTTATGTTTGTTTTAAAATGGATACAACTGAATAACAGAGTACTAGTATCTCTGCAACTAATTTCTTTTGTCACTGTCTCTGTGATGCGTGTGCGACATGGTGTTTACGTGGGATTCACTTGGCTATTCTCCTTGTGTTTAAAAACTCCCACTCTACTGGCATTTGAAAACTCCCGCTCTGTTTTAAAAAACTTTCATCCGTCCTTACGTTATCTCTCCCGTGACTTCCGTCATCCCTTCCGCTTACGTTTTGGTGGGCCCTCCCAATGCATGCCATGCATGTCATATGCTGTTCTATGCATGTTTTTATGCATTTTCCTATGTACATAGGTGAATTTTGTCTAGGAGACATATCTTATATTATAGATTAGACACCTAAAAACTATTGAGAGAGATACACGCATAGTATGATGGCTAAGTTGTTGAGGTGGTGTTTTCATCATCAAGGTTCAAACGCCATTGGGGTGTTATAGTTGAATGTTTAAATTGGGGATGAGGTCCCCTATTTGTGACCTTGCCGATTCATAGCTCTAGGTCAAAAGTGTTTACCCCTTAATTAAAAAATAAATAAACTCTAGATAAAGAGGAGAAAAATATATCCTTTAAATATTTTGGGCTAAAACATGCAATAATCCAGTAATTAATTAATTAGCCTACGATCTAATAGAACATTCAAATGTGTGTAATTAACAAAGAGGAAAAAAAATGTTTAATTTTATGTGTTATATTATAATATTTTTTTATAGTGCATGCTTTTGTGGTTCAACTTAAATTTATATTATCATATGCTTTTATTACAATCTAGATAAAACATTCAAATGTGTAAGTAATTAACAAAGAGGAAAATAGATGTTTAGTTTTACGTGTTATATTATAATATTTTTTATAGTCCATGTTTTTTTGGCTCAACTTTAATTTATATTATCATATTTTTTTATAGTGAGTCTTTGAAAAATTAGAAAATGAAGTATGCTTAATCTGATGTTAAATCTACATAGGCAACCCTAATTTGGAAAATCAATGTCTAAAACCTTTTGTGCAACCTTAAACTTGTAAGGGTGACCTTGAACTATGTATCTATAATCTTCAAAAACTCATTCATTTATGTGTACCTATAAGTGCCCAAAATCATACTAGCCAACTTGACATGCTCGATGATAATGTGAATTGTAAATAACCCTGATGACATAATAAAAATAAATATGAAGTAGTTGACATGTGTCTTTAAGGAAAATCCCCATATTTTGACCTTTAAAGGCCTTTTGGATGTCTTCTTTTCTATACTTGTTGCCCATACATTCTTTTTGTATTTTTTTCTTCTTCAAAAATTATTATTTTTCTTGCCTAAGCAAACTCATTGCAATATTTGGTTCTTTTGTCATTGCATATCTATTTTCATTGTAATATTGTTCTATTCATCATGGTATCTAGTGTATTTTCCATGACATTGCCAAAAGCATTGACTTTGAATCATTTAATCACACACACAAGTTTCTTCTCTATTCTTCTCTAGTTTTTAGTTAATCCAAATCTTATAGTTCAACCTTTATCATTGAACAATCTTCAACATACAAAATAAGGAAAAGAAAATCATTTTAAGAGGTCTAGGAATTATTATGATCACAGCTAGACTTTATAGAATACAAAAAAATAGCTTTTGTTGGGAAAATAGTAAAAAATATAATAAAGACTAAAATTAAATTATCTAACTAATAATATGATTAATACATAATAAGGAGCTCATAAGGAGAAGTCATTGTTAACAACCGCAACCTATCGCATAGAACTTGTAGAACCTTAGGTCAACAAGGAAGACAAAGTAAGGGATGCCCTATAAGGGTCATGTCTTTATAAGGGACAAAACATTAATATATGTATGCAATAGATATTAGATTAAGGAAGAATAATAGAGAATCATAGGAAAAGATTGTAATACATAGCAAATACTATGACCTGTTATTGTAAATTTTATATGAATACATATATATGGAGTCATAAGGATTTAATACATGTGTGGAATATGGAGAATTATTGTCTTTAATTAAGTGATATAATATGCTGATAAATATAGATCCCTACCATACTTACTCTTTTCTCTCATGGTATCCTCTAGGGCATAAACATACTGCATAATGGATACTAGGGTACAAATATCTAGACTGTAATCTCCCATTTCCTCTTTCTAACAATAAGAATAAAATATTGAGAGTATCCAGAAGTATTAAACATAGAAGGAAAACCACTTTCCATTGCCTTATTTTCTATCTTCTTAGATTTTTATCATGGATAGAGAACCTACAAAACTAGAAATTTCATTCAAATGTGTATGTAACTAACAAAGAGGAAAAGAGATGTTTAGTTTTACATGCTATATTATAATATTTTTATTATGCATGTTTTTGTGGTTCAACTTAAATTCATATTATCATATATTTTATTACAATCTAGATACAAAATTCAAATGTGTATATAATTAGCAAAGAAGAAAATAGATGTTTAGTTTTACATGTTATATTATAATATTCTTTGTAGTGCATCTTTTTGTGGTTTAACTTAAATTTATCATATTTTTTATAGTGATTTTTTGACATATTAGAAAATGAATTATTCTTCATCCGATGTTAAATCTACATAGGAAACCCTAATTTGGAAAATCAATTCCTTAAACCTTTTGTGTAACCTTAAAATTGTAAGGGTCACCTTGAACTATGTATCTATTGTAGACACATAAAATGTACTAATTGACACTCCACATGTGATCCTGACCACTAAC
>VDFB02215681.1:0-21614 GCA_007258455.2 Sequoia sempervirens
TTTATATAGGTGGTTGCATGATCAAAACTGAATATGATGTCTTATACAACATGCTTTCATTCCTAAAACCAGAAATTTCCCATCAATCAATTAATCCTATCAATGTTATAAGCAAACAATTACTAGAAAATGATCTAAATGGTTGTTGGCTTTGTTGATTTTTGCAAACATTCAAGCCTAATATCAATCAAGAAAAATATTGACTCCTCTTCATTTTGACTAACTTCATGCTAACATTCATTTCATCCATGCTCACATTTCTTCTATTCCAATCCTGATGGTGTCTTATGACACAAAATATCCTACATACATAATCATGTTAGAAGCATCATAGACATCATCATAAGCATATTAGGCCATCCATATTGCATTGGAAAATACAAAAAAAATATAGCATTACATCACAAGGAATCATCCACATAAGCATCACATGTCATAACCTTATGATACCATCCTACATCCATATACTATCAACATACATATCATTGGATACATCCTATATAATCCTTGCATATCATAAGAAAGAGATTAAAAAGAGATAAGAAAGAGGGACTAGACTGAGACTCCTCCACTACTCTAAGTCCAGTGAGACTGTCATTTGCCATGGCTTTGGGTCTTTGTGTATCTCGGTTCCCTCTTTTTTGATGGCAGCTAACACTCATAAAAATCTCTATAGTATTGAGCCTCTTGTCTTGCCTAGAAGAGTTGATGACCTAGCTTGACCATGAGTTTAGGCTGCCAATCAAAATAAAATCTAGACACTGTTGGTTGACCCTTTGTCTCCCCAATGATGACCATGTATCTCTCATTAGTGAGCCTATCTACCTCTCTTGTATTACTAAAATCCACTTCCTTTGGAGTCATGCCTAAATATGCAATATGTTGATCCTTCCTCCTCTTCATAACCTCCAAAATAGGCACATCCTAAAAGCCCCAACTCAAATCCTCTCCCATCGTGATCTCCTACTGAACTCCTCTCTCCTCCTCTCCCATCTCCTCCCCCCCATCTCCTCCTCAACCTCGTACATGTCCACCTCCTTCTCTCCTTCCATTTTGTGTCTTTCTTTCTCTACCTCGACCCAAGGACCCTCCTACTTGGCCTCCTCTTTGATAGGTGAGAGTTGTCTAACTATTATTTCTCCTCTATCCCTCCTCCATTTGATCCTTCTTCCCATGTCTCCACTACTACCATCTCCACCATCATCACCCCTGCCTCCTATACCTCCATCTCCTCCCATCCCACATGTTCTCTATCCATGAATCTATCATGTGGACCTCTACCCCTTTGCTCCACTAGGGTAGGCTAATATTTATTTTTCAAGGAATCAGGCATGTGCATGACCCACCACACATTGTACTCGGACTTCACCCCCAAATCGGTAACCTCTATGTCAGGACCCCATTGAATAAGCTACAAAGCATCAACATCCTGCTTTGTCATCACTAATTTGATCATCTATCCCCCATTGAGTGATCTCTCGCGAGGACCTAGAGCAAAATTTGTTGCACCAACAGGAAACCCCTGTTGCTCCCTAAATTTTTTTAGCACCCAGTCTAGAAGGTATCGCTCGATAATGTGTTGTGACAGCAAGGTCCTCCCAATCAAATAACATGCCTACCAATAATAGGGAAATGTCGTTCGCCATTCTCCCATGGCTAAAAGTCTTGATATAGTCTATACAAATGAAGCAAGAAAATCAATTGTGCGATGCCAATACCTGACATCACTGACATTGGTTTGTGTGACCACCCCATTGTACAAGTATAGATATGGAATCCCTACTATAGTTGTCTCCCAATAGGACGTAGGACCATAATGATGTTCTCCCAAGTCGAGATCATAAGCAATATCATCCCATAGTTGATGGACTGGGCTCATTTGTAGGAAACATTTTGCAACTAAAAGTATAACATGTCTAGAAGGCATGGCCCCACACATACACCATCCCATGAGTCATCATGCCAATTAACATCTCTCCCCATTCGATAGGTAATCTATGTCCTCGTCGATCAAGAATGGTGATCCGCCCAATCATAATGCATAGAACCATGATGAATCTCTCACATATGTCAGCTAGCACATCCCACTAAATCCCATACTCCTCAATGTCAAGCTTTGCAGTGTCCTTATACTCAAAATACCTCTTGATGGGATCAAACCCATGCTCAAGATCATACGAAACCCACTCCCTACGAAGCATGACACAATACGACATATTTTGAGCTAAATTTCTTTGATACAACATTTAGGTGACTTCACATTGTATCAAGTAGGGACAAAATGGAAACACTGAAAAATATCATAGTCCTAGGAACACCATTTTCCATATCAAATCCCCTTCTCCCCTACCTAATTAAATAATTCAGTTTCCCTTTCTATTCTTCCTTGACTAATTGATATTTATTAATGACATCAGTAATTAATATTTCACTCTATAATTAAATAAAATTCTCATTAATTTAATTATTTATTATTTAATAAAATAAGACTAACGTAGTATGTTATCTCTATTATTTAAGTATGTCTAAAAAATAATATTTTATATTACTCTTTATTCACCAAGTTTGAACCTTTACTATCTTACTATTTAATGTGACAGTATAGTTTTCTCATAATTTTGTCTTTTCTTGAAATATTATTTGCTATAATAATAACTACTGAAAAATCATAGGTCTTATTAAGAATGAATCACTACACATTGAGTTAGGATGATTCTATTTTTATGTGGGCTCGTTTTTTATGGCAAATAAGATCTATGTTCAAAATAGTATGTCTCACCCTATTAACTTCTCCAAACGGTGATAATTTGTGATGTCATCTCAACCTCATTATAGTCTTGTCTTCTGGGCTTCAATGCACCTACGAAACCCAGCTGTGAAATGCCAATGCCAAGATTTTATATCAATCTTTGAAATATGTATTGTATAGCTTCGTTTTTGGGATAATTCATTTCTCTGTGTTCTTTTTTATATGGCTCAAAGTTCTTTGGAGACTTTTTAATTAAGAGATGTTTGATTCAATAATAAATTTCTCAAATGTCTAACAAATAATAAATTTACTACAAATAACAATAATAATATTTAGTCTCCATTTCTCTCAAACTTAAATCATAATCAAATGCGTCTTGTTGTGATTTATAGGTTTTTTTTAAGTTGATTTGAATCATGCTAGAATTTTTAAGTAAAGTGAATAATAAAAAAGTTACATTATTTGGGTGTAATATATTATTAATTGTTTTAAAATTTTAAATTTAAAAAGTAATCTAATCTTTGGATCCTCATTTATGATTTGCTCGTTAAGTCAAGATCAATCAATAATATATTAATTATTCATGAAATACACAAAAGATGCAAATATTTTAATCAATCTCCCAAATTACAAATTTATTTATTTTTCTTTTAAATTATAAATATTTATTTTTCTTATTTTATTTTTCAACTAATAATATTATGTCAATTAATATAATATTTAAATTAAAATATTTTAAACATATTTAATTGATATATAATTTATCATCTAAATTATCGTAGATTACTTTAGTTCTAGGTTGATTTTGATTTAGGATGTTATTACTATGTTTAATCCTTGTACTCTCCTTTCACCAAGACCATACAGTCCCGAACAGATTTAGGAAATATCCAGCAGATCCATGAAAGGGATGTGATCATGGGAAACAAATAGCCAGGCACAACATAATAAGCAAAACTGCATGTAAGAACTAATAAAAAGAACTGATTTCTCATAAGGCCTCCTTTGGGCCTCTGCCCCTTTTCGTGAAGAGCTCTGTAATTGCGACAATTGAAATAGAATGAATATACTTAATGACCAAGCGCCCACTAACTCCAATTTGAATTACGATATTGTAATACAATTTTTATAGACTAATGAATGAACAAATTAATACAGGGGTTGCAAAGAAGTATATATTCAAAGTATACAACATAAGTGGATTATCCAAAGACTGCGACACTCTAGATGTTTGAAGCCAAGATTTGTACTGATATTTGGTTAAGGCTTATGAGGTCTGCACTATCTTAGATGCAGTGCGATTTCAAGGTCTCTCGCACAATGGGCTTAAATCAATCTCAGCGGTGCATACTTTTTGTCACTTTTTTACCGTTTTCCTACCGCCCGCTATTGGTTTCCGATCCGGATGAACGCCTGACGTTGACTTGTCCTTCATTAGCTCGCCGTAGAGACGTTTTGCTTCCATTAAATTGTTAAATAGAGTTCTGCAAGTCGACAAATTTAATGAATGAGTTCACTAATGTATTAAATAGAATCTCTGTAAAAGAGACTAGATCGGTATAAAAAAATTCATTAATTTATAAAGTAGAATCTCTGTAAAAGACTCTAGATCGGTCCAGAACTGTGTTCATAATAAAATGGCAAGAATAAACATAGCATGCAGCGTATACAGAAAAATAAAAGGCATTAAGTAACTGCAAAACATTCGCGCAGAATGAGATGCTGTTTTTGAAAATACAGAGGTAGTTATTGAATCCGCTAAATTTTCGCCCGTAACATCACTGAAATAATGGGAAAAATGGTAATTCCTTCGGTATCGGAGTTTCGTGCAACTTCTAGCTCAGAACGCTGGCAGAAATCAGTCCTGCTAAAATTCCGACTACTGACAGGAAAAAATCTATTCTGGCGAGATAACTTCTGCTAGCTTCTTTCCCTGGATTGAGAGCATGACCAGTAGGAGAAATATCGTCTGACAGGGTTTCTGCAGGGCGGTAAGCTGCAGAGGAAGAATCCTCCGGAGCAGGAGAAGATCCTAATGGAGAAGATTCCAAAAATCCCCCTGGAGAAGGCGCAGGGCTTGCCTCGGTAATTCTCATAAACATAAAAAATTACTCCTTTTTTTTCCCTCTGTCAACTGCATAAAAAGAAATATTTTAAGGGTTTTACGAATTATACGCACCAGCAGTAGGCAAGAACGGACTGCCGGCGTTGCTGTTAAAACTAGTTTAGTTATCTTATTCAATAATATGTCTAAATAACGCCAAGAGATATCTTAGTGGTGCAGTTTGATTTTTGGGAGATAGGAGTTTAAGAAATATAATATACAAGAGACTCACGAGCATCCATATCATCTACCAACATGTTCAAATTGAGATCTGCAAGTTTAGTAAAGGCATGTTTCATAAAGGTCATCCTATATTAAAACAATAAGTATCAATCAAGGAATCGTATCAATAAAATCAATGTGTTATAAAACAAATTATTACAGGCTATGACCAATCCTCACTTGTGAAGTGCATTGGCAAAGAAAGTGCGTGGCATCTTAAGTCTTTCACCCTTAGCTCCCAATTTTTAACATAGCCTCTGATTTCCAAAACTATGAGATCTACAATCTGTCGCCATACCATGCATAACATGTTAACTTATCTTTCGTTCCTTTACAAATGCTGCTCTGATATTTCTCAAAGCAATTTCTTGAGAGGATAATGCCACATTTGTCATGTAAAGCGCACCATATTTACAATTTATGGAAGTTTTATTGCGTAGATGCTATTCACTATATGTGACAAATTGATTAAAAAATCTGGTTAAAAAATCTGGGTGTGCTGTTATTAATGGAAAGAAGTTATGCATATTTATGAGTACAATTCGGATTGGTATTTTTGTTTTATTTGAGTTTTATATTGTTGTATGCCTTTACAAATGAAACTAACTCATTTATCTTTAAAAGCAAAAGGGTATGCACTGCCAAATTTGTCCATAAGACGACTTTATCTCATCCCTTAAAAATGGGTCAATGAACTCGGCAAAATTTTGTTCCCTTATCATTTTTGGTTTGCCTTGTTAATAGACCACCATTCATAGTATACGAAATTAAAACATCTTAATGTGAAGGCTTATTTTCAGTTAATATAGCAATATAAATGACATATTGCCTGCATGACATTCACAATCATAAGAGCAAAATATACTATTATTCATATTCTTCCTGGCTATTCTTGGAATCACTTCACTGTTTAATAGATACAAATTTGCCCTGTGAATTGAAGCCATTTACAAGAACAATATTTAAAAAGCACAAACAAGTTGGGACAGGACATGGGTCTACTACAAACTTATATATAGCTGACATCAAACTAAAACAATAGGCGTTGAAAACACACTATACATGCACTCTAAGCCAACATATTCTTCAAGCAGAGATCACCTAATTTGGCAGGATAAATGACTAATAAGTTGCCCAGATTGTTGATGTATACCAGCGCTACAATCCCTCCACAGAAGTAGACAAAATAAAACAACCAAAAATCAAAGCTTCGAAGCAACTGAAAAATGCCATGCTCTTCTCCCACAGGCGGGACTGGTTTGAAAAACCCGGGCTTTTTAACAATATCTGTATCAGCAGGAGCTCTAATTCTCTGTTGGTCCATGTCATCCACTGTGCTGTGGTTTTGCACAGGTTCAAGTTGGTTTGAATTCTGTTAATTTCTTCAACCCTGCTCCATCGTCATTGAGCCTTAATTTTTTTGGGCTTCCTCCATCAACATTAACTGTTTGGTCTCCAGAAGGATATGGAGGCACTGAAAGCCGTCCACCATACAAACATGGTCTAGAAGTGTCATTAACCGTACCTCAAAATACTGAGGAAACTTCTTCCAACAGACCTGCAAACAATGTCACCAACAACATCAATGACCATTACCAGAAGATGCAGAACCCAGCGAATTATTTTTAGATTTCAGGAAAACAGAGAAAAAAGAGTAAGTTAAAAGTTGAAACCTAGACACTGGCACCAGCCACAATAGTGGGCTTGTCATAAGGCTTCCCTTGGGTTTTTCTCTTGTTTTTCCTCTTGTGCTTGAATGCAAGACCAGCCAGCATTATAGCCTATGAAGATCCCACAGTGCTAACACCAATAGCTTGCTCTTTATCAGTAATAGGTGCGTGGAACATTCGAGCTATTATGTTCACACTGGTTCTGAAAATTTCAATTCACAAAACAAATTAAACACCATCCCATCCACCCAACTGTTGCTGTTGTGAAATATTCATATATTTTCTTTCTTCTACCTGTTGGCAGAAAACCTAAAGCACAGGAGCAGGTATGACGGCGACAAGTCAGCAGGAAAGTGGACCGCGTTTAACGTTTTATTTTTTCAATGGACGTTTTTATGTACACAGAAATTTACGGAAAAATGCCATTGTAGTGGAACGCCTCTCGGCGTAATTAAAAACAAGTCATCAGGAAAGTGGCCTGTATTTAACGTTTTATTTTTTCGATAGACGTTTCTATGTACACGGAAATTTACGGCAAAATGCCATTGTAGTGGAACGCCTCTCGCGTAATTAAAAACAATAACAAACAATGAAGGAAATCAACCGAGAAGCCCGGCAAGGTGGCTAATCCAATCTCAGCTGTTCATAATTTTTCACCAAATTTTCGGCTGTTTTTGGCCGCCTTTTACTGCTTTCCCTGCCGCTATTGGTTTCCGCTCCACCAAACTCTTCCTCGCTCCCTGTCTTTTAAGTCTCTGTAATATCTCACATATTTCCTTAGTGGGGCATCGGGTGGAGCCACCACTGACCCGTTCCACAGAGTATTGTCGTAGCCGATCACTCCCCCAGTCTTCACTAGATCAATCAGCCGCTTGTGGTAATTAAGATAATTGTCTTTGTCTGCGTCCAAAAATATGAAAACAAATAAGCCTTGCATTTCCTTCTGTAAAATCACACCCACAATTCCATATTCACAATCTACCCACAAAAAAAAAGCCACATTTTCAACAGTTTTCTCTTTTTTGGTCAAAGACAGATGAGAGTCGAACTTACATTTTCCAACATTTGATCGAGAGAACTGGCAGGGCAGGGCCCTCTCTGAAGTCAATTTTGTGCCCAACTCCTGCTTTTTAATTACAGGCAAACCCAGCTCATAGTATACTAGAGAGTACGAAGTGATGTGCAGCGACTAAGAGTCCTTCAAATCTGATGCACACCATCTAAAAATCTGGAGAGACGGGACACACGGTATTCCAAAACCGTAAGAATCTTTCCCACTCGCTTCAGAAATGATTTTATTAAAGGGCAGAATTTTAGTTTTCGTTTTAAATATGCCATATTAACAGGATCAAAACACTGTATACAGAGGGACGCCCTTAACATCTTTTCGCGGCCATTAAACAACAGAAGAATGCATGTTTGTATACCTTTCCATCATCAGGCAGGGCAAGAGCAGTGGCGAGAAGCGAGTAACCAGTATACACACGAATCTCCATAGTGTTCATGGCAATTATGAGCTTCAACATCAGATTTAAAAATTGACCCTCGTCAGCTGAAGTAGTCGTCAGATTCCTGTCAAGAAAATAGAGGTGAATTTGAGAAAAAGCAAAAGAATGCTTCAGGCTATGAAAACTTGGAGTTAGATTAATAGTAGCATAGAGCATAAATCATTCAAAAACTTCATTCTACACCAAAACTGCATTCCGGTAGCCAACATGGAGCATGCTGTTGAACAAAACATGGATTCATGCAACTAAAAGGTGTCTCCTCCCTGCGGATACCCGTGGAAGCCTTTACAGTAGGTTCCGTAAAATATTGTCGTTTATGGTAGTTAAAGCTGCTCACTTCAAGAGGGATAATATTCTAGAAGTGAATCATGCGAGTCTAAAAACAATAAAAACAGACCCACTAAGTCGTTTTATTATTATTATTTTTGTGGTCTTTAGAGATAGGTAGGATAGATACTCCTGTTTAGGATTGGTATTGTTTTTTAATTTTAAATATTTTTATATTATCATAATTATATATACGGGGTATATATCAAGTTTTATTATATATTATAATGTAAAGAAAAATATATTTTTTATTTAAGATAATTAAGTAAATTGATATAATTGAGAATGATAATTTATAAAATTTGAGAATGATAAATTAGATAATTGTAACAATTATTTTAAGAAAAGTAAGTGTCAAAGAAGGGTGTTTATCTTTGTGACTCAAAAATAATTGTCTTTGTTGAAAGGTTTAGAATTCTAGGTTGATACTTGTTTGAGAAATGTGGTTTCTATCCTTTGAAATATTTTGAAATCTATAATTGGATGTGTGCCTTGTCTAAGATCAAGTCCATAAACATGGGTAGATTCTATGATTATGGATGCCAAAATGGAGGGGCCTTCCAACCGGGGTATAATGTTTATAATTAATAATTTTAATAATTACTATAGTTTTATAAAGCACAAAAAATTAACATTTAAATATCATACAAAATTTAATTAATGTAAAATATAAATTGTATATAAAACAAATTAAAGTATATTTAATATAATTTTCTCTCTTCCTCTCTCCATCTTTATGTATTTATATATAATTCTCTATCTTTTTCTATCTCTTTGTCTCTCTTTCCCTCTCCTCCTCTCTCTATATCTCCTTATATAGCTATCCTCTCTATCCACTTTATCTCACCATCTATATCTCTCCTATCTCTCCCTCCCTCTTCCTTTATGTCTTTATCTGTCTTCTCTATCTCTTTGAGCTATCTCTCCCTCTCACCTCTCTACATATCTCTCCCTCTCTCCCCCTCTTCTTTCTCTCCCTACCTATCTTTCTGTCTCCTCTTTTCTCTCTTCCTCTTCAACATGTTTCTCTCCCTCTCCCCTCTTCTATCTCCCTTATCTACATGTCTCTCTCCCTCTGTCTCCTCTCTCTATCTCTCCCCATCTCTCCTTCCACCTCCCTCCCTATCCTCTTTTCTATCTCTACCTTGTTCTCCCTTTCTCTTCCCATATATCTCTATCTCTCCCTACTTCTCTCCCTCTCTCTATCTGCCCTATTTCTCTCTCCCTCTCTATTTATCTATCTTTGATTCTCTCTTTTTGTTTCTCTCTCCCTCTCCTCCCCTCTCTATATCTCTATATATCTCTATCTTTGTATCACTCTATCTCACAATATATATCTCTTTGTATCTCCCTCTCCCTCTTCCTCTATATATCTGTATCTCTCCCTCTCCATCTTCTCCTCTCTTCCTCTCTTTCTCTCTATTTGTCACTTCATCTATATATCTATTTCTCTCCATCTCTATCTTCTTATCTCTCCTTGTCTATCTTCTTCTCCCTCTCTTTGTCCATCCCTCCCTCCTTATTGACCAATATTAGTAATTAGAAAATGTATGAAAAAAAAACCAAAATTTATTCTAATTGATAATAATAATAATAATTCTAAAATGACCTACCAATTGACCTTATGTATTATACAAATGTATGCCCCAAAAAACCATATTTTTCCTAATGGACCTTCCACACACCTTTTTGGTGTACCCATTACACACCAAGGTGTAATTTCTAGTGATATATTCACTACGTTAATTGACGTGTAATCTACACCAATAAAATAAAATTGAATTTTTAATCATTAATTAAATTATTTTCGGTGGGACTCTGATGGAAAGGTGACTTGCTCAAAATTACTATTGTCTATTCAGTTTTGAAATACATCTTTAATAGTATTTAGTAATTAATTAAAAATCATAAAACAACAGTAAAAAAAAGGCATTATTTAGACTAAATAGTCATTTTCTTCAAAATTGATTTTTTTTTAGAATATTTTTCAACCATTTACTTGAATCCTTTGGAAGAAAAAAAAATTATAATAAATTAATATAGAAAAATAAATGCAGAGAGCTTTTGTACTTATAGATAAATACATAGCTACTACCATACAATTTTGTGATTGTAAATTTTTAAATTTTAATTAATCTAAGTAATTAAGATAAAAGAGAATGAAAAAATATATGCAAATTTCAGCATTAAAATAGTTTATGCTATCAGATGATGATCTGGATAGCTTTTTCAAAACTCCATTGATGACTTCATGATGTTTGAACTCTAGCTATTTATTATCTGTCTCTGTTCTAGTAGAGTTTGGAACTTTTATTTGGTCATTAATTGGTCACATCAATCACATGTAGTTTTGGATGCACAGGATTTATAACTATTTAAGAGTGCATCCAAAACTACTAATCTTATGAACCTTTATCTTTTGTGTTCATTTATTTTTAAATCATTTCTCTGTTGTGATTATCATACTTTCTCACCATCCCCTAGCTTATGTATGAACAAGATAACATATTTTATCATTGTCCATTAATATTGATGACAATAAGGTCTATTGGTAAGAATTTGGCAAGGGTTTCTTTCCTTCAACACTCCAATCAACCCTTTGGTTATTAAGATGAAAATACAATCTTGTACCTCTCTTCATAGTATGCATTGTCATTTCCTTTCAACTGCTTCATGGTGTTGTTCTTCAAAAGTGCTTGAAGCTTCTCTATCAATTTTAGATGTGACTTTTTAGCCATTCTAGTATGACAACATTATTTTCTTCCTTGAATCAACATGTTTGGCATATCAGCTAAAATCATATGTTTGGTTCTCCTAGGAACCTCAGGATAATTCATGGCATCTAAATGTGAATTAACCACATTCTCGTCTTTGTCAATTTTGAAATTTGGTTCCATCTCTAGCTACAAACCATCCTGAAAGAAACCTTGAGTAGAATGAGTAGCAGAAAATAGAGGAAGGACAACCACTGCTAGACTATTTGTGCTGCCCCTTTTGAATGCAATATTTACTACAACCCAGTCTAATGAGTGTGCATTATGTATAATTTTTGTTGAATGATAATTTTGTCCTTGTGATTTTTGTAGAAGACCACATATATCTAGTGCTTTCATCTTCACAAAAATTCTATTTCTTAAATAATGCATTTCCAATGGCTCAAGATATTGCTAGTTCACCATTAACTATGGGCACATCACCCTATCTAGTCGGTGGTCTTGAGTTAGTACCTTTATACAAAGCAATGACTAGGAACTATTAGAATCCAAAATGGTGAAGGATTGCTATTAAAACAATCTTACTAAAAGAAAGTATAAATATTGTTCTTTCCTAACAATTGTGAGGTCTTCTAATCATCATTACATGAATGCCTACACAAAGATGCTTTATGTACTTTCCTTAATGTTCATGAAATAGTCTCCTCATTATGCCACTGTCATTAACAATTGTCTATCAAGAGGGTTCCTTTTGATTTTACTCTTCAATAGAGTCATTTACCTTTTCCATATAAGTTGTCATGGTCTTTGAAGAACCTACAAGTTATGTTGAATATCTACTATGTCAATAAATGTCTTTCATAGTTATGCCATTAATTTTCATTTAAAACCATAATTTCAATGCATGCATGAGTTTGTTAGGATTTTCAATACATATTTTTCAAGAGTCACAAGAAAATATCACCTCTTTCTCATTGGCACCATAACCTATATTGTTCATTGTCCTCTTTATTTCATGACAAGACCATTATGCTTATGTTTATGCACAAACTCTATTTTTTTTGTTCACAATCTTATAACTGTCACCATGCTCTAACTACCCCCAACCATATCTAGAATCTGTTTGATAGTTTGTTCAAGGCTATGCAAGTTTTACAGCTACAAGCTTTAGTCTAGGTGGTGATGCAAGTACTACAATTTTTTAAATTTTTGTTCCTAACAATTTTAGGGATACAAAAGAATTGTACATCTTTATATCTATGATCAATCTTTGTGTTGCAATTCCATTTGATGAAAACCTTAATTTCTATAACAATGTTCTTGACAGTAATCTAAATTCCCTACAATGAATAGTAAAAAGCTCTCAGCAAAAACATACCTTCTGAAAGGTCCTCATAAATGATCCTCATGATGAACTCATGTATGATGAATGCCTCCTTAAGGTACTGGAATCATCATCATCTAGTACCATCTTCATTTATCCCTTGCCTTATCTTGGCTAGTCGTAGCTCTAATAGCAAACAAGTTCATGAATAGCCAAGCATGCACAAAGTGTTAAAAAAATATAAAATCAAAAAATAAAAATGCCAGTACACTAAAATAGAAAATTAATACTCAAATTTAATAAACTGTGAATATTCATAGAGAGGCAAGGAATATAAACTTTGTATTTTCTCAAAAAATCTGTTGCAAATTGCCTTCACACTTTATTGATAAAAGGAGAAAATATATACAACAAATTATGAAAAGCATCTACAGCTAGATGGGAAACTTTCCAAGCACAAAAAAAAAACTAAAAAAAAAACAAAAAGAAACTATCCAATCTAGAAAAAAATAGTAAAATCAGAAGTTTGATGGTAAACATTCCCACTAACAATCTGTTCAAATCAGATTTTTCTACTTTAACATCCTCCCTAAAATCTGATTTGTGGGACAACATCAAATCCCTAAAAGATTCTTCAATCCATTGAATCTTCTTCCTTCAAAGGCTTTATCAAAATGTCAACAACTTGATCTTTGGACCTGCAATCAGAAAGCTTAATTTCATTATTTTTAACCAGCTCTCTGATAAAATAAAATTTTATGTCTATGTGCTTGCTTCTGTTAGGAACCAGATGAAGAATAAAAACAAAAACATAAATCAAGCATGGAACAAGAACACAATCACAACACAGTGATTTACCCTGGAAAACCCCAAACCGGGGAAAAACCAGCAGTTAAGATCTTCATAATAACCCTCAGCCCCAACTGGGCTAAGCCTGGAGGCTTCAACCAGCCACACATACAATGGAGTCACCAAGCCATTATATAGACTTCCATACATGCAAAACCATGGGCTCAAAACCACTTATGGTTAATCCACTAACTCTACCCCAAGAGCTAGTTTAACCCAACAATCCCCCCTTTAAACTTGGTCTTGGGGTTAAAACCAAACCCCCCTTCCACAAGCACATACCAGACCTTTCCTTTCAGGGATCAAGCAAGCCATACAAGGTCTTATAGCCATCAGCCCAAATACATGTATTAAATTTTACATTCAACTCCATTACAATTTTGTTCTTGCTACAACCAGTCTTGGCTGCAGGCACCTGCATACAATGACTTTAACCAGGCAACATGCCTAGAGCAGCAACCACAACCAATTGTGCACAATCAAGAGAAATCCAAATTCATCTTGAAAGCCAAACAAGACCTCCATCACAACTAGAATGAGCGCATTCACCGCGTCGCTTCGTTAACATTCTAGCTGCACACATGCTCGAATTTCTCCCATTCTCCAAGGCCCAATCTTCAGCTGATTCCTTCAGACTTCTTCAAGCTTGTTAGGCTAAGAAATCTTCACAGAAGAAATACCCAGAACCTTAAACACCAGGAAATCTTACATGCATCAACATGCAAGCACATACAAGCCACATGCGAGTCCATGCAAGTACATGCAACTCACAAACCCTGCACATGCAAGCAAAAAGAAAATCCCAAACCTTGCTCTGATACCACTTGTTAGGAACCAGATGAAGAATAAAAACAAAAACATAAATCAAGCATGGAACAAGAACACAATCACAACACAGTGATTTACCCTGGAAAACCCCAAACCGGGGAAAAACCAGCAGTTAAGATCTTCATAATAACCCTCAGCCCCAACTGGGCTAAGCCTGGAGGCTTCAACCAGCCACACATACAATGGAGTCACCAAGCCATTATATAGACTTCCATACATGCAAAACAATGGGCTCAAAACCACTTATGGTTAATCCACTAACTCTACCCAGAGCTAGTGCAACTAGCAATTTTGCCCTCGAATGGGTCATGACCATGTCAGGGTGGAATTGTTGGAGTTAAGCTGCTCAGCAGGATAAGTTAACCATAAATGATTTTGAGCCATCAATTTGCGCTCAACATCAATCTCTTTAGTGACTCCATATGTTGATTGAAAACTCGAAGCGATTGGTAACCATATGAAGATCTTCTTCGCTGATTTTAAGTTTTCCGTCAATGTGTTATGATTGTCTTATTCAATAACGATTATCTGGTTCGCAAATATTATCGTGTTTGGGGCTACTTTTCTTGCGAGGAGTTATTGAGTTACGCTCATACTTTAAATGATATGCTAGAAATGAACGGCAATATTGTATATTAACTTGCATGTTTCCGATACATCTTTCGGTAAGGTTAAGGTATTCTTTATTAATTTCTTAACTTTGTAAAGCGAAGGATTTGAAGGAATTTCTTGAAGATTGGGCTATAACATGTGTGCATCACGGAATGTTAACGGCGGCGGCGATTGAATCGCGGCTCGATCAGATGGAAGGTAACTTTCAATTTCTCTTGATTGTGCACAATTGGTTGTGGTTGCTGCTCTAGGCATGTTGCCTAGTTAAAGTCATTGTATGCAGGTGCCTGCAGCCAAGGCTGGCTGTAGCAAGAACAAAATTTTAATGGAGTTGAATGTAAAATTTAATACATGTATTTGGGTTGATGGATGTAAGACCTTGTATGGCTTACTTGATCCCTGAAAGGAAAGGTCTGGTATGTGCTTGTGGAAGGGGGGTTTGGTTTTAACCCCAAGACCAAGTTTAACCCAATAGCTTCTTCCATGAAAAACTAAATTTTTAGAAAGTGCAATAATTGATTGATTATCACAAAATATAACCGTTTCTTCCATTTGAGACTGCAACAATGCTTTAAGCATTCTTCTTAACCAAACTACTTGACAACTTGTTGAAGTGGCTACCACATATTTTGCTTATGTTGAAGACAATGCAACAATGGGTTGTTTCTCTTAAGACCATGAAATTACACCTGAACCAAGAGTAAAAACATACCCAAAAGTACTTTTCCTATCATCTTGATTTCTAGCCCAATCACTATCTATATAACCAATTAACTTCAAAATGATGAGGGCATAGCCCGAGACATAGAAAATAACCCACAAACAAGAGAATAATTTTATTATTCAGAAAATGGAGCTTCTTACATGGAGAGGATCTCAATTCCCAAGTTCTACAACACATGCAAGTTACAAAAAGCTACAGAATAACCTTTTCGCAATATGCGAGCTTGTCCCTAAAAAGCTGCCCAAAATTAGAAACCGGCCCGCCAAATAGGCTCTCATTAGTTTGGAGCCAAAACAACATTCAAATTTGAGGTTTAGGCGGGTTTGAGCCAAATTTTACAACATGAAGTTCAAATTTGAAAGAGCATTTGCAATTGTATCTTCTAGAAGTGTGCCAACTTCACGGGGTATAACTTTTGATTCGGGACTACGATTACGTGACGGATTTTGGTGTTGAAGGTATCAAAGTCAATAACGTATTGTTTGAAATCAGCTATGCTAATTTTGTGAAGCATGAGGCTATTTTGCAGGAACTCTAAGTGCCTCAAATCTAACTCAAAATGATATTTTTTTGGTGCAAATCGGGAAACTAAAAACTACAATATCTTTTCCCGGGGAATGAAAATAAAAACCATAAATTGGGAATTTGTTATGACAAAGGGTATCCAAAAATGTAGAAACATCTAAAATCAAGAAACTTGAAATTTAACTTGCTATTTTTGGGTGATGCAAGATTGCCCTTACACCAATGGATGCTCCTACATTAGACACCCAAAGTAATTTGAGAAGTGACCCCATCATGTCTTAGATGGTGGAGGAAAAACCAAATGGTCAACCTCTACCTTAGGCAACCAGGATGAATCTTCAACGGGCCTTCCTTTCTATTTCACCAGATATTATTCATATTGCCTGTTCCTGGTACTCCTTCCCACATGACTATCTAGGATTTCTTCAATCTCCTCCCTTTCTGAAGTAGGTGCTGGAATCCCACACTGTTCCATCGGTGGTACTTCCTCTACGTCACCTTCGCATAATACTTTCTGTTCATCTGGGAAATGGCCAGACACAAGGGAAATGTTGAATCAATACGGCAGCTCTACACCTCATATGCATTCCCACACGAATCATGCCTGCCAATTTTATAGGGACGAACTTCTTCATCTTCAGTTTTGTTATATGTTTCCCTTTGGAAACCTTTAACTCCTCAAGTGGACCATCACTTCATCACCAATCTAAAACTCCTTATGCCTCACTCTTAAGTGCCTTAGCCTTATCTTGCATATTCATCTTGCTAATATGTTTCTTACCTTCTCATGTATATCCTTGATGTGTTTTGCCAAAATTTTTGGCTTGACCCTTATTTTCTTCTCTTGGTCATCTTTCTCAATTAAGACTGTGCAGGGCTACCTCCATACCGCGATCTAGAATGGTGATCTTTCTAGATTATACATTGTGAAATTGTTGTAAGAAAATTCTGCCTACGGTAAGATCAAGTCCCATCCCTTGGGTTTATCTCCTACCAAACATCTCAGTAGGTTACCCAGACTCTTGTTAACAACCTCTTTCTACCCATCTATTTGTGGATGGTGTGCAGAACTGAACTTAACCTCTGTCTTCACCTTCTTCCACAAAGTCCTCCAAAAGTACCCCACAAATTTGGTGTCACGATCTAAAACAATACTCTTTGGCAGACCATGTAGCCTCACCACCTCTTTGAAGAACAAGTGAGCAATGTGGACTGCATCATGGGTCTTCTAACATGGAATGAAATGTGCCATCTTCGAAAACCTATCAACCACCACAAAGACTGAATCATTCCCTCGTTGTGTCCTTGGCAAACCAAGAGTTTCAAACCCAATTTCTTATAATTTGTAAATAATATGGAATGGTTCTCCTAAAGTGCATAAGGTGAATGGGTGTTTAGAGAGGTCCCAACAATGGCTGGTTTTAGTGATCCAATTGGAGTTAGTGGATGAAGATGTGGAGTATTACTCCAATCATGCTTAAATGATCTATAAATTTATGGGGATGAGGGTTTCTCTCCCATTTATTGACACCTAGATTTGCAAGACATGGAACCTTGAAGGAGACTTTGATATTTTGATGGCTACAAATAACTTTTTTTTGTGGTGGATTTTTCATGTATTTCTTACCAGAACAGGAATTTTGAAGGTTGTACATATTTCTATAATCAGGTGGATCTCTTCATAAAACCATGGCATGTTGGTTTTAACTTAGTAGAGGAGATACCCTCTAGGGTTCTAGTTTGGGTTTGTCTTCCTTAGATGCCACTTGAGTGTTGGAGAAGTAACATATTAAAGTCGAATGCTCTGTTGTTGGGAAAACCTATAGGTCCTTCTCAAAAAACTTTGAATAACAATCATTTTTCTTATGCATAGGTATGTGTTGAAATTGATCTAATTCATCCAATGTTTGATTCGGTTGACATGACTGTTGGTTCTTTCTCTTGGACTCAACCATTGGATTATGAGATGCTACCTTTTAGATGCAAGTTGTGTCATGAATATGGTCATCTTTAGAGGAGGTGTCCCCAAGCTTCTAGTGCTAGTGGTACAAGTAATTTCCCTTCTCCATCTATTTCAATGTCAGACAAGAGTAAGGATCCCATGTAGGGGAGGTGACTGATAAAGTAGGTTTTATTTTGCTTAAATGTTGTAATCGGGGAAGGGTCTAAAAAAGATCCCTTAAAGATAGATAGGAGGAGGAAACCTTTAGAAAATTTGAGGTGTTCAAGGATTTGGTTTAGGAGGAAGGATTTCAAGTGGACTTGCAGGTGACTATTAGTTTTTTTACATAGGATGTTCCTAGGGACCAACCTCCTATGATTCCTAGTTCAATTTAGCTTGGTGTACAAGGTTCTCAGATGGATACTGATTTGTCTCCTTCTATTCCTACTCAAATTACTTTTGGTTTGTCTCTAGAGGGATTTAGTGGTTCTCCTAGTGCTAGTGGTGCTCTTTCTATGGTGTGGGATGATTTTGATTTGAGTAAGAATATGTCTTCTTTTGCAACCTTGGGTTTACAAAAAAAATTCCTCAAAAAAGGAATTCTTAAGAAACCTCTTAAGGTTGGTAGAAAGAAGTATTAGGAAAAGGTTAAGTAAACTAGCGAGATGTTATTAGAGTCAGATTCAATGAAGACTATTGATGCTCACTTCTCCCAACCTTAGCAATGATAGTTCCTTCTTAGAATGTCAAGGGTATGAATAACACCGCTAGACAAAAGGCTATTTAGGATCTAATTCATTTTCATTCTCCTCATGTTGTTTTCCTTCAGGAAATTATGTTATTTGTTGATATTATGTTGAGTTTGGACTCAAAGATTTGGGGTCATGGGTAGTGTTAGTGTGTTGGAGTGCTTGGCAGTTGTAGCATGGTGGCTTATTTATGGGTTCCATGTAGAGTTAGTCCAATATGGTGGTCCTCTTGTAGGGGCACAATTTCATGTGTTGCTTCTCATCTTTAGTCAAGGGAGACAATTATTTTCTTTAATGTTTATACTTCAACAAAGTTTCAAGGTAAGGTTTTATTATGGGGCCATGTAAGATATGTGATGTCTTTGGATCCTTATCTTCCTTGGATTTTGGCTGGTGATTTTAATCTTGTCACTTCATTAGGGGAGAAGAGGGGTGATAGTACTCGCGTAGAGCTTGAACTTCAGTGCTTTTGTAGGATAATATTGTTCGCTTGAATTTCATTAACATCAAGCCTATTAATGGGGTATTTACCTGGAATAATAGGAGTGGGGAAGTTGTTATTTCAGAATGCATGGATAGATTCTTGGTGTCTAGTTTTTGGATGGGAGGCAAGTGGCTAACTAGCTCTAATATTTTAGAAGGGTGGATTTCTTATCATTGATTGATCAAGTTTGTTGCTAAGTTACCCTAGCACTATATAAAGTAGTATTTTAAGTTTCAACTTATGTGGTTAAGGGATGAATCTCTTCATGATTTACTTCCTGGATGGTGGCATCTTGGGAAGTTGGCACATGGTAGTGCTATGTCCTTCTCGAAGAGGATACAATATGTGAAGTATAGGTTGAAGCGCTAGAATAGGTAACACTTTGGTAATGTGTTTCAAGAAAAGAAGAATGCTCAAGATCACTTGGATTTGATTAGTAGGAAGGTTTAGGACAAGGGCTTCACAGAGGAGTTAGGTTTTCTTGAAGCTAATACAATTAGGGAAGTTGAGGAATGGGAATTGAGAGAGGAATTTTTTAGGAAACAAAAGTCCTGCAGTAAATGGCTCTATGCGGGGGATCAAAATACGTCTTTCTTTCACAATTTGGTTAAGGATAGAAGACAAGGTAATGCTATCTCTTCCCTCTTGACTTTGAATGGGGAGACTCTATCCTCCTCTACTTCTATTTCTATGGAGTTAGTTCATTTCTTCTCTTCTTTATTATTCAAGGATTCCCCTCCTGTAAAGGGGGATGAAGTTGTGATTCTAGATTATATACTGCATTTGGTTACCAATGAAATGAATGAGTCTTTTCTTAATCCTATTTCTTTGTTTAGGCTTGAGAATGTTGTATTTTAGATGAAAAGAGGAAAACACCCCTAGACATGATTGGTGTCTAGTTGAATTCTTTTAAGAGTTCTCATAAGTGATTAAGTTGGACCTTCTAGAGGTTGTTCAGGAATCCCACATGAAGAAACAAATGCTAAAGTCCTTGAATGCTACTTTTCTTTCCCTCATACCAAAGAACAATGGTGCTAATAATCTAGATTTTTTTAGGCCAATTTCTTTATGTAATGTGGTATACAAGATAATTACAAAATTGATTGTTGAGCGATTGAAAGCTTTAATAAGTAGGCTAATTTTTTAGGAGCAAGGGAGTTTTGTTGTTGGTAGGAAGATTATGGATGGTGTCATCATTTTTATTGAGATTATTCATTCAATGAAATATTCCAAGGAGAAAGTTAGGTTTATTAAGTTAGATATGGAAAAATCTTATGATCATGTTAAATGGGATTTCTTATTCAAGATCTTGAGAGTGTTTGGTTTTCCTAGTGAATGGATTGAATGGGTCAAGAGTTGTTTCACCTCTCCTTCATTTTTGATGCTGATTAATTGTGAACCAATGGAGTTGTTTGGTGCTTCTAGGGGCTTAGACAAGGGGATCTTTTGTCTCCCTACTTGTTCATCCTACTAGATAAGGGCTTGGAGAGGTTTATTGGATCTCAACTATAAGTGGCTTGATCTGGGGTTGGAGTTGGGGAAATAATATCCCTCCTTAGTCCCATCTTTATTTTGTTAATGACACTTCTTTGATGGGAAGGACCAGGGTTGAGGAGGCTTTTAGGTGGCGTAGTGTTCTAGACAGTTATTTGGCTACTTCTATTCAAAATATTAATGAGGGGAAGTCTTTTATCTATTTCTTTAATACTCCTTAGGTTATTCAAAGGAGAATTGCTAGAATTCTATGTTATAGATTGGTACTCTCCCATTTGTTTATCTTGGCATTCCTCTTGCTATTTGTTTGCTTGCTAAATTGTTCTGGCAGGGGATTATAGATAAATTCTAAAATCTATTCAGTCATTGGACTTATAGGTGGCTTTCTTCTATGGGTAGAGTGACTCTCTTAAATTCTATGGTGTAGGCTCTTCATCTATACAGATGCTTTGTTCTATCTACACCTTCTAGATTTATTCAAGACTTTGAGAGTTTTCCTTGACAGTTCCTTTAGTGTGGTAATCCTCATAGGAAGTGGAGCTTGGTTAAGTGGGATGCTATACTTAGGCCAAAGTAGGAAGGTGGAATGGGTTCATGATAGACTAATTTAAATGGTAAATTTTTAGTGGATAAGTTGTATTGGCAGTTGAATTCACAAAAAAAACAATTGTGGGTGAAGATCCTTACTTCAAAATACTTGGGTGTGTTTGAGATTGTAAATGTTTCCCGATTTAGTTTAGAGGGGATGGGTTCTATGATTTGGGGCTCCCTCAAAAGAGGAGCCAAGTT
>VDFB02215682.1:0-25482 GCA_007258455.2 Sequoia sempervirens
CTTTGAGAAGTTTCCCTTAGAAAATTTTGAATCATCTGCCAGTGGAGAGAATTTTTTTTTTTTATCAACTTCATTTGGAAGAATTTACTCATTCTCGGCACGCCTTATTTCTCACTTCATACTTCACACTTGAAAGGCAATTTTATTAAAATTTCTAACGCCTTAGAGAATTTAAATTTCACATGTCTTATGAATTTGTCTAATACTTCACCACCTTAGGCGGATCACACTTGAAGAAAATCATGCCTTGAAATATTTCAACGCCTTAGGAAATATTTCTAACACCTTATAACTCCCTTCAACATAGGCGCATACTTATCATTTTACTCTCAACACCTTGAAATATTTCGACGCCTATAGGCTTTAGGCGCCTAGCACACATATGAGGGAAAATCACGCCACACATACCTTTACCACCTCACACGTCCTTGGAAAATCCTCTAACACCTTGAGCGCCTAACACTTACCATCTTTCACCATGCTTTGGTAACATTCTTCACCTTAATTACCACCTTTAATTACTTTTCACATCCAAACATGGGCGCATTTCCATGTAGGAGGAGGACAAACTTGCCACCACGTCCCCTGTGACCTTTCAACTTCCCGTTTTCGTCTTGACATGCACAAGTTTGGGCGCATTTTGCCTATGGAGGAGGATGAGATCTTTGACTTCGCTTTGACTTACTTGTGTTTTGGGCGCATTTCACCCCTGCTACAGGATGGGCGCATTTAGGAGGGGGTGGCGGATTTCCTCATGCCTTAGAAAAATTCTCAACTTTTCTCTTTCAAGTTGGGCGCATTTTGGCCTAGCAGCAGGATGAAAACCTTTGACTTTCTTTGACTTTCTGGTGCCTTGGGCGCATTTCACCCCCTGTGCAAGATAAACATCATACTTAGAAATTTTTATGCCTCTTCAGCTGAGATGGGCGCATTTTGCCAGGCCTGCTGGATGAAGTTCCAGACTTAGGCAAATTTTCATCATCCTTCGCCAGTATCGTGCCCTGCTATTTATAGTAAGTCTTCTCAATTTTGCACTTCTGGAGCTCAGATCAACTTGAAATTTCAATCATAGCTTCTTCATAACCCTATCAACCTGTCGACACTGCCACTTTTAGTCACCCTGCTATTTATAGCCTGTTTCTGAAGGCGGCTTACTATAAATAGTAAGCTCATGTTTCTGATAGCTCCCAAGCTCCGATCAAGTTGAAATTTGAATGAGGCGCTCCTCACCACGTGACCTGCTGGCTGATACTGACGCATGCGCTTGATTTACTATTTTTAGCATGTTTCCAATCTGACTTACTATAAATAGTAAGTGCTCGATCGACGAAATTTCACCGGCGGAATGGCTTGAAGGGCGATCGTGATTGGTTTACACGGTTGAAGATTTTGACTTTTGATGCCTATTTTGCAGAGGCTCAGAAGGTGAAACCTAATTTGCATTGCATGGTATCAAAGATCTCCGTTGTCTCTTGTTTACTGCGGCATTCGCGATCAGCTCTGCGTGATCACGAACTTCTTGGGGAAGCCATTTCAGGACACACGCACTTCTAAAAATAGCAAAGTTCGCCTAGCAGGTGAGAATCTCGTTTGCATGTCACCGTAATAGCCCGAAGCTCTCAGCGAGAAAAACCCATCGAGGAATCGCGACATGCAAAAGAAACCTCGACATGCAAACCCTAAATAGCCTCGGAAGGTGAGATCGAGAGTGGTCATCGACTTGCATGTTATACCATCGCGAAGATCTCGAAAACCGAAGGAATATCGGACATGCAAAGAAAATCTCTGCATCTGGACCCTGAAATTCGTGCCGGAAGCCAGACTGCTAAAAATAGTAAGTTATCTGTCTTCGCTCAAATTTGGCATGCAAGCAATCTGATATACTCTGAATGCAGTGTGATGATCGGAATCTCGAAATAGCTGACAAATTGCCCTGAATTTCACACTTACTAAAAATAGTAAGTACCTCAAAATTCGATGAAACTTTGCTGAGAGCCTGCTGGATGTCTGCTGACAACAATATTAAGTTCAATTTTCAATTTTCTCACTTTACTTGACCTTGGACTGACGGCTTGATGAAACCAATTTTAGTCCGAATTTTAGGTGTTTAAAGCTCTGACCGGACACAACCCGAAGGCGGACATCGAGAAGAAAGAGGCAGGCCGGGAGAGGAAAGAGCCAAGCCAAAGGCAGGAACTGAACAAAATTTAGGGGGTCCCCATCTTGAATGGGGCGATGTCGAAAAGGTCTATGGTCCCCATTTGCAATGGGGCAATGTGTCGAAAAGTCCTAACATTAGCTAACTGAATAAATGTTCACCGAACATTTCAAAAGATAAAACATTCAATACTTTCGAGAACCATGGAGAATTCTTTCAAACCCATCAACTGACTAAGGGATATACTTAAAAGGGAAGAGGAATCCTAAATTGGATCAAGGCACCTCATCTCTTGATTACAAGTGTGTGCATATGCGTTCGTTCCAACTCAAAAGACTGTTGAAGCTCCCAGGATCCGTCGTAGCAAGTTATATAAATATCTTAACTTCAAAAGCATCCGAGACATTGCCTCGCTGCCAGTCGGGCGTCCATAGCCCCGACGAGGTTGTCGCTACAATTCTCACGAATATTGCTCCACTGCCGGTCAGGCGTCCATAGCCCCGGTGGAGTTACTCGTATGTTCCCAAAACCAATATTTCATAATATTTCATTTTTCATTTTCTTTCTTTCTTGTTTTTCAGATATTTCTTTTAAGCACGTTTTCTCTTCTCTTTTCTTTTGATTTCTCTGTCAATTCCTCAATTGGCTGGCAGACAACGAAGCCTCCAATGGGTTTGAGAATTGCAGTGGCGTTGAAGCAAGATGTGAGATTTTCACTCGCCAAGACTTCTCCTAAGAAACCTCAATGACTTAGAGAAATTAATTATGTGAGTAAAATATAGTAATCGTGAGACTTGGTGTCAAGACACAATAGATGATTCCCTTTCGAGTCAAGTACAGATCCTAACCAAATGATAAGACTTGAAAGAACAACCTCAGATTCTAAAGCACTTCCTGAGTGATTATCTAAGAAATGGACTAACATTGTGTTGGTCCGTGGCGAAAACAACACAACACCCCCTTTACAAATGGGATCCTCTTTATTGAAAGCAAACTAAACTATGAAAGCAAGACAACTAATCTAAAGAAAAACAAAAATTTTAAGCGAACAACAATCAAAAGACCTAAGTACATACAACTCCTAGCATGATTTCTCAGGATGTTCAGTAACAGCAAAGCAATAGTAATAGTGCGAAGCTTTGCAAACTTATCTTTAAACTCGGAAAAATATTCTTTCACAATACAAATCTCAAACTCCAACAAAACTTCAGGAAAGATTAGCAATTGAGGCAACTCATCCGGACCATGATCAATCCATAAACAAGTCGTCTTTCCTAAGTCTCCATAATCAAAATGATATTCTTTGTAGCCAACAGTAGAGAAAGATACAACCTGGTGGTCTTCATTGCATGCTTGCCTGTCGTCCATTGCTTCATCCGGAGGTCGAAGTTGATGGTGAACCATACCACTTGCATCTAAAACGTGGAGATGATCTAAACTGGGAGGAGTGGGGCGGGAAATCAATTCAAGAGGGAATTTGGAAACTTGGATTACTTCATGCGCTGGCTCCTTTTGAATCTCTAGCAATGGATCAAGCCCCAACCTGAATTGTTCTTCATTTTCTATCTCTTGATTAGGCAGCATTTCATTTGTCTCAATCTCATCAAGCAATTCTTCCATGACTGTGAATAACGGATCAAGTGTTGATGCAAAATGCATTTCATATTCTGCCTCCATCGTGGTAGCCCATTGATCTTCAAAATCAACTTACCATTTCTTCCATCTTGTTTATGCATGATTGAACCTTTTCATCAAGGAGCATTCCTTCCTGAAGTGTACTGGAATTGCTTCCCTCTTCACGTTCTCCTCCTTGAGTGAGTGAATATTTCACATCATCTCTTCTTTGAGCTAGTTCATTCATTTCTGCATGCTGACAGTTGCCTTGGGTGGTTTCTCTTCCTTGGATGTATCTCACGGCTTCTTTGATCTTTGCTCCGATAGCCTCTTGTTCTAGTGTGATGTAGGAACAATCTTCATCTGCTTGCTCCCTGAGCTCGATCACGTCCTCCTGTTGTGGCTCATTCTCCTTGTTGTTGGGTGATGTTGAAGTACATTTGTCATTTGGTGCTAAAAATGTTTGTGTGGCATATTCAATCCATCCTTTGTCTTTGAATAATCCATATGGTAGTACTGGTAATCTGAGGCGACATCTGGCGAAGTTGATGGCTACTTCACATGTTGTGCAAGTGAACTCTGGATGAGGTGCGTTGTGAATTCGACACCAACGAGGGAGCAAAACACTTTTCAAGGGATCATTGCCAAGTCCCATCTGACCTTGGATCATAAGTATGAATCTTGTGAAGGCTTCATCCACAACTCCTGGAAGGCTATAATCATCAGGTTCTACATCTAATACCCCTGGCTTGGGAACATCCCAAAAGAAAATTTTCCCTTGGAGAACAAGCTCTATCCTTGAGAGGAATGTTAAACAACTGATTTCTTCGTGCTGGGAGGTCTCGTGAATTCGACATCTTCCTGGCAAAGCAAACTTAGACAAATTCTCGGGCCACAACTGTGCATTCAATCTTTCATGAATCCGAGCGATATCTGTAAGACTGTCTTGAGGGCAACAAAAGTGCCCATCCATCGAGAAATCTCTTTTTTGATTTTCCATTTTTTGATTTTTTTGAATTTTTCAACTTTTCACTTTTTTTGGATTTTCTAACATAAGCGAGATCTAACATATCTCTGATTTGGAACTTCAAAGTTCATACTGGTTCCTTCCAGCCTTTGGAACAATTCGAAGCTCGCCCTCCTTCTAGCGCCAATTCTGTTGACGTGTTTTTCGTGACCGCACCAACGCAGAATAAAGTTGCCAACGGCTTCCCTATTCTCTCTTGATCAAAGTATTCCAGCATGCTAAAGGTGCAAAGAAAGTTAGATGCGTTCAACTCAAAGGTTCTTTTCGGTCTTGAATAGGCTTCCATTTGGCTTTCGATGTGATTCTTTGGTATTCAGGGGACTTCACCGGAATTGTTTGGCGAAAGGAGGTAAATGTTTCGAAGATTTGTTTATAGGCGGGTTTCTATTCTAACCGAAGAAAGTACTTAGCAATTAGTAGAATTAAAGGTTAAAGAGAGTCTAAATCTATTCTAAAGCGATAGGACGCATGGCGTCAATTTTCACAAGCTTCAACCAAGCCGGCTTTACCTGGCATCCCGGGCGACTTGCAGTCGGTGCAATCTTCAAGGGAGATGACTAAAGATGTTCAAACCACCACTTGACATGAAGATACCATCACAACGACGCATACCATCATTCAAACTGTGATTGAAGTTAGGTCCACAATGTTTCCAGTTGACCACACAAGGCGCATTCACCATTAGCAAACACACTAGTGGTATGGATAGGCGAAGTTGCTTAGATCAAACACCACATTCCACAGTTAACATCTACTTGCATGGAATGAAAATTATACTACTTTGAACTATTTTACGCTACCATTTGAATCAGAAGGACGAAGAAACCTTTCTAGCTACTCACAACATAGGATTTTTGTGGGTTTATGTCAAGGAAGATACTTGCAAATTTCTGAAAATTTGAAAATTAGGGTTTCACACCCCTATTTTTAGGGAAACCCCTAAAAATAGGACCTTTCTAGTTGAAAATGATTTTGATAGGATAATTTAACTTCACGATCACACTGGTCAAGTCGAAATCACCAAAAAGTTTGTTTTACTCTGGTGGGTCTACTTCGTTTTTTCAGTAGAAAAGCTAGGACCTTCGCAGCCATTAATGGTAGATGGCTAGTACTAGGTTTTAACATCTAAGCCTCAAGAGCTTCAACGAAGAATCCATGTGGCGAAAGATGCTAAAAATATACTTTTAATGACTGAGGATTTTCAGGAAAATGCCAAAATTGACTAAGTACGGAAAATACCATGCCGCTTTCCGGAAGAGGCTATGCAGTCAAATGCGCCCGTCAAACTTTGTACACACACAAAATGGTGTGGAAGTGCTGGATGCATGCGTTTGTGTCGTCAACGACAATGCTCAGACCAATCAAGCTACACAGCGAATGCGAAATGCGAAGGGATGAAGATTTTCAAAGGAAAATGATGAAACTGCAGCTAAAAGCGCCCTCGCTGGCTAGGGGCGTCCATGAAGTTAAAAGGTCAAAGGCAGTCATCAAGTTTTTCCAAGACAGTCATCTCCTTCGTGCTTCTATTGCCTTTCCGACGCATCGTCAAGCAAGGTCATTTGATTCATCAATCACCGACAAACAGGAGCGGAGACAAAAGATGTTAAGAGCAAATATCATCAAAGATGGTAGTCAAGTAAGGAAAAAGCGCCCTTGTAGGCCAGGGGTGCCCATCATTTGGAGCCACCTATTGAGGTTTTCAACAACTGCTTTCTCCAAGGCATCTGTTCAACATCTTCTCAGCTCCGCGACCAATCCAGTTGCACACTCACAAGACCTGTCAAGCAGTCACAGATGAAGATCAAGCAAAAAACACCAAAGGTGAAGGGGAGATGAAGAACACGAAAAATTAACTAAGTGTTAAGGAAATTGCACCTTCCTAGAAATAGGCACACAACTTTTTGGGCAATCAGATGCAATCTGCAAGCTTAGTAACCTCCAAGAAGTCCTTCTCTGTCTTGATCAATATCAACAATGACACTGTCAGCTGTTTCAACAAATAAATCAAACATTTGACGATAGAGATCAAACTAGGGTAGTTCGTGGAAGATTGCAAAATAGAAATTACATCACAAAAGGTCAAAGGTGCCCCTGCAGGCTAGGGGCGCGCAAGCTTTTGAGATACCTAAATCAACTTTCAGGATCTGCAAGGCCAGTCAATCTTTCCAGTACTGAACTGGTCATCTATCCCATATCTCAGCACGTTCACCGGAATCATCAGTCATCAGAGATCTCAAATCAAAGCATTGAGAGTCAAACTAGAGGAATTGAAGAACACCCAAGAAATTGACTAAGTTTGGTGAAAAATGCACCTTCATGGGAAAAGGCGCCCAAGAATTAGAGGCATCGGACTCAAGTTTTGAGCTTTGCAGCTCCCAAACACACTATCAAAATTGTTTCATCTCAACAATGGATCTGTCAGCAACACCTCAAGATCAACCGAGCAACCAAAATCAGGGATCGAATGGAGGCATTTCATCACAGAGAAAGAATGAAAAAGTGTTCAACTTTTCAAATGGACGCCTAAAGTCAAACTAAGACTCAGTTGACTGAAGTTGTCTATTTAGAAAGCCTTTTCATGTCTAAAACGTCCCCAAATTGGTGGAAATCAGTTATGTGAACTCCAGATCAGACAAATGAACTCCTCAATCATGTGTTGGTGCCTAAACTTGATTGCTTCAACATCAAATGATATTTATCAAGCCTAGGCATCATTATTCATCATTTCTCTTTACAGGTTGAAGCTCAAGAATAGTTATTTTTCTCTCCAAGATGTTTTTTGAAGATCTGACAGAGGGTTTTTCAGTGTTCTTCATATTTTCAAAGATTAGTTGCATAGAGGGACAATTTATCAGAGATTGCGTCTTCAAGTGTAATTTTGTTGAAGATCTAGAGAGACAGTTTATAACTTCCAAACTTCTTGCCTTTTTCCTCTATTCTCTTCTTAGATCTTCTCGCATGTCCAAATAAACAGAGGTTATTCACAGATCTGACCTTCTAGGTATGATCGACAGAGCTTTTTCAACAAAACCCAGGTGTTAAATTTTTCCAAAAAAAGTCACAAATTCAAAAACGAACAAACTGTGTGTTGGCATTTGAATTCGCACCTCTGGAATGCGTATTTGAAACGGACAGCTATGCACAGATAAACTGCTCTTCAAATTAGGAGGAGAAGCTCCCTCTTGCTAATGGTGTTTGAAAGAAAGTAAACTAAAACTAAGTTGCCTATCTTTTTGATCAGCTTAGAGCACAAAGTTTATTAAACACAAACGTTGCAGCTGAGATTTTCCGATTTTAAGGACTTCAACTACGACTAACTTAAACTAAAGACATTTCTGGCTTCTCAAGTAATAGCAGAGCAAGAGAAACTAGAAATGGACAGGGTAGATTTTCTGACAAAATACTTCAATAAACTATCTCTCAACAAACACCTACACACTTCAATGCAAGTTGAAATCAAGATCGTAAAAGTAGAACATAAATAACGGAAATCTGAGATTTTGGACCAAGGCAAAGGAGGCTCATGATTTTATTACTCAAATCTCTGAAACAAACTCACTTCTAACATGCCTGGAACAAGAATTTGCAGCAAAAGAGGCTTGCAACCTTATTCTTCACACGATAGAAACAACAATTACACTAACTCCTTGTTGGCTAAAGAGGCTCAACAATTTGCTATCACAACACAATTGAACAATACTTGAATAACAAATAGAAGGCACAATAGGCTCAGCATTTTGTTCTCACTAGCACGGTTCTAACACAAAGTGAATTGACACTGAATAACAACTTGCTGCAATGCAGGCTCGCAATTTGCTATCACAACAACCGTTGAACAATACTTGAGTAACAAATAGAAGGCACAATAGGCTCAGCGTTTTGTTCTCACTAGCACGGTTCCAACACAAAGTGAACTGACACTGAATAACAACTTGCTGCAATGCAGGCTCGCAATTTGCTATCACAATAACCGTTAAAGAAACTAATGAGCAAAGACTCTTATTTATAGAGAAGCAGAGGAGTAGGGAACCCTAAAATCTCCTTGCTTTCACGATCTAGGGCTTGCTCAGCAAGCAAGCTTTATTACTAAATCTAGAAAAAAGATAACATCTACGCGCGGGAAACCCTAGAAGAAAAAGCGGGAAAACGCACCAACTATTACATTTTATCTTCTTTCTCTTCTCAAAGAATGGATAAGAATCATTCCATGAATAGAAAGAAAGCGGGAAAGAAAGCTTCTAGAAGAAAGCTGCTTTAAAGCTTGATCACATCCGCTAGAAAATTAGAAACCATGTCCCGATTCGGTGCATCTATACCCTCAATAGCAAAACACCGTTTTTCTAGAATATCTTCAGCATCTGCCAATAGATTTGAAATCTTAAAACCTCATTGGCGCTTTCGAACTTTTGCTGTATCGGAAATACATATTGACCTATCCTTCCGCCAACTGGATTGCAATTGCGAACGACACTCTAGAATTGATCTTGCATCACTAATCAAGGTAGGCCAATCATAGAACTCGGTTTTCTTCATGATGTGGGGTATGGCATAAAACATCCAAGGTTGAAACTTGGTGGCATCTTCTGAGCCAGTGACCGTGTTGAGCAAGGTGATAATGATGGCAATCTCGTCCTTAAACTCTCCTCGCTCGACATTCTTTGGCAGAGTCTTATGCTTTTCTTTCATCCACCTCTGCGCAATCTTCTTACTGTATTTATCTTTGTGCATATTCCATATCCTTTCACATTCGCCCTTTGAGAGAGTTACGCTTTCAGGCCATGGGGGAATGGAAAAATACTTCTCAATCATATCAGGCTTTAAACTGCAAATCAATCTGCCATTTGCTGACTGGATCTCCCTAGTAGCCGGGTTGTAATGCTTGATACAAGCGATTACGAACTCAAGACTCTGAACTGATATAGGAATAGACGCTGCTGTGAGGAGTCCAGAATGTCCCAGGTTCCTGATTGAGGTGTTGCCTGCGCTCTCCAAGGCATGTAGATCGAACACCGACTTGATGTGATGCAAGTCTGTCTCAGTTGTTTTGATGTAATCGTGATAGAGAGCTGATTCAGTCTTAAAAACATTGGGAGTGTACTCCATTTCGGAAACCTTGAAGAATGAGCGTAAGCTTCTTGGATTACGACAAGGATTCACGAGCAATTTCTATTTTAGAATGTCTTGGTACACTGTAACTTGCTCAGGGACCAAATTTTTAAAATTTTCACCAGGATATGGGTTTTGCTCAAAATTTCGTTACAAGACAACCCAGATCGTCCGTTTTTGAAAATTTTGAATTTTGCCTAAAAAAGAAGCAAACCCTAATTTCTTCAATTTTCCCCGAAAAAAGCTGGCACCTGGGTTTTGTTCAGAATATGATTGGAAATGGACCCAGTTGATTAGATTTGCAAAACCTTGATGGCTGATCGAAAAAGCAGCCAACCCTAGAATTTGAAACTTTCTTGAAAAAAGCTGTGGTATGGGTTTTCTTCAGAAGACTGATTTAAGAGGACCCAAATGATTGTAAATTGAATGCACTGAGGATTTCACTGACATGCAAAATAAAAGCAGCTGCTGCAACTTGATGAAGTTCTTGAAAATTTCCTTTAGAAGATTGAAGTGAAAAGACCTAGATGATTGAAAACTGAAAACCTTGGCCTTCTCTTTGAAAAGTTTGATCTTCAGGATGAAAAAGCTTGAAAAAGCAAGGGTTTATGTTGCTGATCTGAAAAATATGATGAAAAACCAGCAAGCTAAGCACTTGAATCTTGAAAAATTTCTTCAAACTTGCTGCTCCAACTTTCTCCTTTGGATGCTACCTGCAAAAATAATAAAAATAACATGAAAGAGAGGTGTTAAATAGACTTAGGGTTTTGTTTTTACTTTGCTTTCTTTTGCTTTTATTTTCAAAAACCCTAAATCTCAGTTCTTTGAACTTGGACGCCATCTTCTTTCTCTTGCAATTTCGAATTTTGAAAATCTTGAAATTTTTTCTAAGGCATGAGAAGTTGGGCGCCCTTCTTCTCCAGGGGTGCCCACTTTATCTAGTGTGAGTCAAATTTTGATATTTTTAACTTTTCTTCATTTTGACCTCCTACTTCGCCTCTGATTTCGGGTTTGCAGACTGATCCGATAGGCGAGTTGAAAGATCCACGGTGGAGCCAAACTAATTCTGAAAAGGTTATCTTGGAGGCACCTTTGGCGAAAAAATTCATCTCGACCTCCGAATTCATAGGTGCCTTTTCCTTCCAGGGGCGCCCATTTTACCCAGAGTTAGCCATTTTCACGATCTTCAAATTTCTTCAATGACTCCTCTTCTACAGATGATCTCGTTGAATCTGGAGCTCCAGACGTCGGATTGTTTGCTTATTGTGCTCATCGCGAAGCTGACGAGATACGAGGAGGGATCTTCTGAGATGCACTCTGTCAAAAAGTGAATTTTAATCCCTCAAAAGCTTGGGCGCCCATCTTGGCTGGGGGTGCCCATGTTCACCAGACTTAGTTTATTTTTAATATTTCTCATTTTCTGTTGTTCTGTCATCAGTGTGGATACCCCCGTTCAACGCTGAATTCCGGATCACTGGATAATCCGTTGATTGCGCCGTTGGACTCGTTGCGGAGCTGGTAGAGAAATGAACAACTTTGACTGGAGGAGTAAACCCTAATTCCATCATCTGATGCCCTAAAAAGGTGGGCGCCTTTTCTCTTTTGGGGCGCCCAAACTTGCCAGTGTTAGAAAATTTTCATCATTTTTCAACTTCTTCGTTCTTCATGCTATCACCAACTCGCCTTCTGCTGAATGCTTGAATGCTGAATCTGACGCCTGGCAGCCGACAGACTTCCATTGATGACCTCAGAGCTCCTGATATGCTTCTAAAAAAGCAGAATAGACCCAGTAGGGAAAAACTGATTATTTTGAGATTCTGACTGCACCAGCCTGATATGGACACAAAATCAGTTTGGAACCTATTGGACCAACTTTCTATTTTTAGAAACTTTTTATTTTTAGAAAGTTTTGCCAGTAGCCATTTCCAAAGAAACCCAGAAAACGTTACTAATTTTAGAAAATTTCTAAAAATAGCAGTTTTCCTAAAATTTAGGGATGAAAAACTGAGATCTAGGTTTTGTAGGTTAAGCTGCTCTGAGCAGACCCAGATCGTCAGAATTTGAAAATTTTGTGTTTTAACCCCTCATGCAAGACATGCACATCCAAATTTTGACCTTTTTGACTGATTTAACAAGACTTTTACTCATTTCTTCAAAATATCTAAGTGTAACAAAAAATTTTAATTTTGGGGTACAACACTGTGTTTGTTCAACATTGAAGCACCTACGATACCCATGTGTTAAGATTTTTTTAGAAAAAATACTTCTCGGCTGTAACGACCAAACTTGTACATCAAATTTAAAACTTTTGAATTCAACCACAATAAATATGAACAATGCCATTATGATAAAAATTTTCTTTTCAAATACATAAACATGATATATCTGTTTGCAACTTTAACTATTTCTTTCCAAAAGAAATTACAAAGTAAAGAAGAATAAGATACATACGTAGCCCGTAGGCTTTTGGCACCAATAGAATTAAAAAGATCCAAGAGTCCATCCTGTCAAATCTTGGATTTATCGGCCGCTTGTTGAGGAGGAGAAACATCACTCGGGCGTTTTTCCGCCAACCACGGACTTATAATGCGGTCCCCCGCATGATCATTTTGCAATGAACGACCCTCCCTTCGAAGAAGAGATTGGTGAGGTATCCTTTAACGACTACCAACTGGGCATAGTATTGTGATCCTACATAACTAGGTCTTGTGCAACGGGCAACTCTCGGACTAGTATGTATTTCAGGATCACGGTGAGCTGATAGTGTAGTACTACAACTAAATGGTTCCTTACACTACTTTGGCCAAAGTGTTTACATTCAATAAAAAATGTAGGTCATGTTGATGTGTTTTTCGTGACCATACCAAACAGCAGAACAAAATAGTTTTGGGGCTACTCCGTTCTCTCTTGATCAAAGTATTCCATGCGCTAAGATTGCGAGAAAGTTCGCATGTTCAACTCCAAGGTTCCTTAAGTGCGAATAGACCCAGTTTGGTTGATGTGTATTGCTGTGTTCTTACGAGGGGACTTACGTAATTGTTCAGATTTCTTGCAGTCAGCAGCTAATGTAGGATTTTGAAGGGGGATTCTCACGTGTATGATTTGGCAATGTGTATCTTTTTCCTAAAACTAATCAGAAAGTGCGGAAAGTAAAAGGGGAAAGGCCTAAGAAACTTATATTCTATTCTAAATGCAGGGTATGTGGGGCTTCGTCTCAATAGACTTCAACCGGATTTCACCTAGCCTCCGTCGGACAGCCTCGGCAAAATCGGTGCAATCTTCAAAGGGGATAGCAAAAGGTATTCAAGTTATAGTTTAACATACATACACCATCAGAACAACGCATATAAGTATGTAAACCACAACCGAAGTTAAACACAAGATAATGTCCAGTTGACCACGCAAGGCAGACTTATCATCAACAAGCCACTAGTGGTATGGAATAAAACGAAGCTATCTCAATAAAACACCACACACCGAAGTAAGCTATTTGCATGAACTAAGCTACTTGGATACGAAAGGAAGAAGAAACCTTGCTAGCATTTCATGACAAGACGAATTCCATCATCAATGAAAAGATCTATTATCATAAAATGTGTTACACAACAATCTCTTCAAAAGTTTTCAAAGGGAAAACTTTCTCTCTTCTCCAAATTATGCAAAATGCTCTACAATGCTACACTATCTAGCTCTAATGCTATCTCAATTCTGGCTCTGATCTAATCTCTTGTTCTAATTTCTAATGCATTACAAATGAGGGGGACTCCCCCTTTTATAGCTAGCCCAGTCCCAAAGGACGGCTAGGGTTACAATTAATAGAGTGGCCAGAATCGTGCCACCTCAGCCCTAACCCTAAAAACTGCCAGAATAGGGAGTGGTACATTAAATGAATCAAAGATTTCCACTCACTCCCAAAATAGCAAATACAATAAATGCTCCATACTCAGTCTTCTAGAAGATCTTCGTCCAGTAGTGTGTTCCCATTAGCCTTCTCTCTGACTGCCAACTCAACAAATCTGCCAAATACGGCCTCAACCTCATGAACTGAAATGGAACACAATCCAAGCTGAAACTCTGTCTGGTGGTAGTGCCGTACCTTGTACAAGATTTTCTGGCGGCTAATGAGTCTGCGTGTGCGGATCAAAGTGGAGAATGTAGCGATGTTTTCAAGTGTCTTTGTACAAGGTCTTAACCAGAAGAAGAGACAGCCAAACCCCTCAAATTATCAAAACACCTTTCATTTGGATTGACCGCCCTATTACTTAAATATGGCCTCAAAGGTGCAGACTCCATCTATGATATGGCCATGGCCTTATATACCACAGGCTGAATCCGCTTGTCTTTGCATCGGAAGAAGCCACGCCCGTAATGGTGAAAATCTGTGAGAGAAATCATATCGGTCATTCGCACAGATGGCACACTCCATCGATCAACAGCGCAATGGCATGCCTCAGCACACTCAAGACGGATCCTGCGATAGATAGAGGCATCGCCCCAAGCATGATCCACGCGTCCATCCGTGTCAAAATAGTAGAGGCCTGTTGAAAGGCAAAGGCAAGGTCCTCCATAAATTTCTTTGTCTCAGTACGAACTCCTGTGACCCATTTATCTGCCTCCTGTGCCATCTTCCCCAACTCTACTAAGCCGCTGATCGACTCTCTAGGAATATCTGCTGGAGGCTCTATCACTGGTACATCCTGCCCTCGAGAACGAGACAACTGCTGAACATATCCAACTAAGGCTTTGTGTTCTCGTTTTAACTTCTTATATTTCCCTTCTTTCTTGAACAATCTATCCTTGAGGGCAAGGAAGGAGTTATCACACTCCTCAACAATCTGAGCACCAGTAGGGCGTCCCAAGTCAAGAGTGGTGACCACATAATTTTCAGGAGCTGCTTCATTCCGGCCACACTCGACTCGTGGGACAGCAACGTGAAGAGTACGAGAGCCATCCTCATCCGTGGAGATCTTCGAAAACTTTCTTGCCTTTCCCACTTCTTGGTGGAGGAGCGATCCGATTCAAAATTCTTCCATCTCAGCTGCTGGATCAATCTCTTCACTCCGGGCTTCTTCTCATTCTATCCCAGCACGTAATAAAGACTCATATAGTATATCGAAGAAATTGCTGCTCATGCCTCGACCTCTCTAACTGTTCCAACTTCTTCTTCATTACGGCGAAATCGCCGTCCTCAGGTAGTGGTATCACTGACACTATATCATCATCGCCATCGTTCATGGCAGCCTCTAACTCTGCTTTGGCCCGAGGGTCGGTGTGGTCCCCTCATCATCCTGCTGATCCACAACAGTCAGCCCTACTTGGTACGTGCTTTCTGGCCAATTGACTCCCTAGTGGTGAATATCATCTGTACTACGGTGCACGATTCCTTTGTAATTCTCTTTGATCCAGCAAACAAGGTACCTCGTATACTTGGAGAGCGTGTCTCCAAGGGTACTGCCACTGTGACTCGTGGAGGCTCTGGCTGAACTAACTCTTTCTTTCTGGACTCTGGACCTCGTGTGATCTGTTTCTTCCTTCCTGTGGTGGGCGTCCTGTGATCTCCCATCAGGTTGTAGGTCAAAGCAATTGACCTACTCTTCGTCTGTTCACCTTCTGTCAACCCATGCCTGGTGAATGTCACTTGGGATAGAAGTATACAAATCCTGCGACCTCGGGCTCTGACCAGTCTACAGGCGGAAGTGGAGTATCCAGAACAGCTGCATAATCTGGATGAACAACATCCATATCCTCATTAACCTGGTCCGGAACTGGAACTACCTCACACTCCCTGATCAGAGTAATCGGCAACCTAGAGAACATTCTCTTCCTTACTTGAATTTCATCAACTGCATCAGCCCAATAATCTTCTATGGTGGCCTTATGTTTAAACTCCTCCGACAGAACCCAATTGATGTTATGGTGCGGGTCATAATGCTGTCGGCTTGTATGATATGAGAAATGATAAAATTGAAGCTCATTCTCAGCTTCTCTAGCCGCCTGTATCGAAGGACACACCTCATCCGAGTTGCCCATCACAATTGGAAACTCTATCCCTCCTTTTTTCTTCTTCTTTTGGATTTTGTCAAAGGCTAGCAATTGTCTGGATATCTCTAGCATTATTATTCTATCTGTTGGGTACTTAGGCAGCCTATAAGGATACGAGGAAAAACCTTGCAGCCTAATGTATGAAAATCTCGGAAATTGAATAAACCAGCACCCATACCTCTCAATCAGCTCCTGTGCATTTCTAGAGATTCTGTGGTGTAACCGCTCCTGAAGCAGCCTTGTGATGTACATGGTGAATGAATCGTTGACACGCTTGTAGTAAGTTGTGCTCGACAGGTGCAACTGTGTACATGCCTCATGGATTTTGAATTGATGAGAGCCACAACCGATGGGTTCTTTATAAGAAATCCCCCTGTACCTCGTCATTCGTGCCAACATATAAATAAGGTAGGAGCTCATGTAAAACGTTTTAGTCCTCCTCAAGCTCAGGAGCTGCTCATGTATACTATCGCTGATCATCTCAGCCCAATTGACATAATCCTTTCCCTCTAGCACCAGGTTGATATAATAAAACATCCAAGGCTCGAAAATGTAAGATTGTGGGCAACCACCAGCCACCTTCGACAACATAATAAAGATCTACCCAGTATTCTTGTTTGGTCACCGCTATCAATCGCCCGGCAACCGTTGAAAACTTAGGAGTACTCATCAATTGAAATTATTAATTGTGTCCATGCACCTCACGAATGTAGGCATCCGCTCCGCTCGCTGTTGGTTGTAAATCACTATTTACATGCAAGGATCACTTCTGTGCATTTGCGGGTAAGATTAGCGACACTTGGCCATACGGTATCGTGATCGACCGGTGTTCTTTCTACGTAACAGTTGCTCCATTATCGACTCCGAACCTTTGAAATAGGCCCCGGCGAGCCAGCAGCTGCATATAATCCGCCGGACGATGTTGTAATTGGCCGGCTTGACGACTTCCAATTCCAAACAGCACAGAGGTCTCGGTTGTGAGCCCAAGTTAGTGTCCGTCAACGCCCGGCTTTGAAATAAACTGGGCGCTCGCATGAACGTTTTGCTGAGCTTCTTGATCACGGCTTGTCTTGAGGCACCATTGTCCTTTCCGGTTGTCCTCGCTTCAGCCATCTGCAACATAACAAACATTCATCAGCAATTAAATTTATAAAAATGATACATGATATAGGGGCTGCAGTCGAATTCTAGAAGCTGCAATAACTCTCGTGTTTGCAAACCTCAGCTTCTTCTCTTGAATATATTCGAATTCCGACACTTAGAACGGATTTCTAAGTGAACTCTGATGATTTTACTTCTCAATCAGCAATCAGCAATTTTAATTTCTTAACTTTGCATTTCAAACCAGCAATCAGCAATCTCACACTTTAGCAAGTTCGTGCTTTTCTCTTCAAGGCGTCCCTTTAACCAGCAACTTCAACTCAAGCAAATCAGATTTCAGCCACTAGCAAAGTCGTACCTCTTCTAAGCAACTTCAATCTTCAGCAAACACTCCTCTAATCAGCAATGGCGTACCTCTTCTACTTCAGCAATGGCGCACCTCTTCTTTAGCAATTACTTCTCATCAACCCAAGGCGTACCTCTTTCAACTTTCAGCACAAGCAACCTCAAGGCGTCTTCTTCAGCAACTTGCACTTCTCAGCAAAATTCAAATTCTTTCAAGCCTCAGCAACTCACTGCAATGCTTCACTCTCAGAGCAAGTTCGACTTCCAGCTGTGAAAACAAGTGAAAAGCCTCTCCATTTTATAGCTAAAACTGGAATTCTAGAAGAAGTTAATTTTAGCCAGTGCCATTAAACTCCACTACTCCACTTCAAGAATTCGAATTTTCCCTCTCTGGTGTTTCTGACACTTGTCTTCAGTCGTCGGGAATATTATTCTTCTAGAAACTTGACTTTGACTGGCGTTCTGGATTTTACTTTCGAAAATTTAATTTAAATTCATCATTTTTGAATCCACCAGCCGGAGCTTTGTCACTTGAATTCGAATTTTAAACTTCATCATCTGCTTGGAAAATTCATCTTCGAAGAATTTAAACAAACTTATCTAGGCAACTCCCTTCAGATTCATCATTCGAAGAAAATTCATCTTGAAAACTCATTTTATTCAAATTTGCCTTAGAAAATTAAAAATTTTCCCTTAGGAAAATTCACCATTCGAGCACTGGTTAAATTCTTCACTGAAAAAGTGTCGGCGAAGCTCAGAAGACTTGGAAATCCATTCATCATCACAAATATTCAGTACCCAGAAGCAAATTTTCTTTAGAACGCCTCGAATCGATGGGTACCCAACGAACGGGTTCATTTAATTTTTTTAATTTTGAGCCTTAGAAAAATATTATTTTCATCATTTAAACTCGTTCTTCGCCCGTGATCACTCTGTGTTGCTCTGACTTCTTGAAAAATTTGAAGAACTTGAAATATCATCATCTCTGACTTCATTACTGAGAAAAAGTTGCTCGTGCTCTGAGAATTTTCATCAACTTGAAGCTCTAGGCGTATTTTCCAAGGAAAATAAATTTGCCTTAGAAAATATTTAAATCATCTTTGCATTTTTGAAAACTTGCCTTAGAAAAATTTTGATTGCCAGTGGAGAGGAATTTTTTTATCAACTTCATTTGGACATTTTATTCATTCCCAGCACGCCTTATTTATTTTATTCCCACCTCACACTTGGAAAATATTCATTAAAAGTCCAACGCCTTAGAGAATTTTCAACACTTAGCAAATATTTTATTTTCTTCCTGAGGCGCCTAGCATATTCCATTTTATTCTCAACGCCTTCAAATATTTTCTAACACCTTATATCACCCTCAACGCCTTAGGAAATTCCAACGCCTTATAACTTCCTTACTCAAGGCGCACACTTATCATTTTACTTCAATCACTTTGAAATATTCCAATGCCTTAGGAAATTCCATCTCCCTAGGCGCGCCCTTATCACTTGAAGAGGGATTTAAAATTTCGCCACACACCTTGAAATAATGTTCAAACCTTTAGGCTTAGGCGCCTAGCACACACATGAGGGAAAATCACGCCCCACATACATTCACCACCTTACACGTCCTTGGAAAATTCTCTAACACCTTGAGCGCCTAACATTTACACCTTTCACCACGCTTTGGTAAATTTTTTTACCTTAATTACCACCTTCATTCACTTTTCACATCCAAACATGGGCGCATTTCCTTGTAGGAGGAGGATGACCTTTCAACTTCCCGTTTTTGTCTTCACATGCACAAGTTTGGGCGCATTTTTCCCCTTGAGGAGGACGAGTTTGCTTTGACTTGTTGACTTGCTTCAACTTGAGCGCATTTTGACATGTCTGGTGGATAAACCTTTTGGAGTGACCCTTCGCCTCCTATTTTTTTTGTCCTCACATGCATGCATTTGGGCGCATTTTGCCCCTTGAGGAGGATGAAAAACTTTGACTTTCTTGTTGACTCCTACCTTGGGCGCATTTTCATGCTTGTGAAGGATGGGCGCATTTGGAGGGGTGAGGAGGATTTTTATACTTAGAAATTTTTAACTTCCATCAACTTCCCTTGGGCGCATTTTGAGGGTGGAGGCGGATTTTCATGTTTGACTTTGCTTTGACCACCTTGTGAACTGGGCGCATTTCACCCCCTGAGGAGGATGGGCGCATTTTGAGGGGTGAGGCGGATTTTCATATACTTAGAAACTTTTTCAACTTTCCTTCTTTCATTTTGGGCGCATTTTGCCCCTGCTGTAGGATGAAAAGCATTGACCTGTTTGACTTTCCTGCCTTGGGCGCATTTTGCCCTGTGTGAAGGATAAACTCACACTTAGAAAAATTTTCTACGCCTCTAGCTGAGATGGGCGCATTTCCCCATGCCTGCTGGACGAGACTCCAGACTTAGACAAATTTTTATCATCTCGCCAGCTTACGTGCCCTGCTATTTATAGTAAGTTCTCTGAATTTGGACTTCTGAAGCTCGGAATGGCCCGAAATTTTAAACATAGCATCCTCATGCCTTTATCAACTTGTCGACACTGCCACTTTTAGTCACCTTGCTATTTATAGCCTATTTTTGAAGGTGGCTTACTATAAATAGTAAGCTCATGTTTCTGATAGATCCCAAGCTCCGATCGACGTGAAATTTGGATGGGCGATCCTCACCACGTGACCTTACTGCTGACATTGGCGCATGCAACTGATTTGCTATTTTTAGCCTGTTTCCAAAATGACTTACTATAAATAGTAAGTGCTCCGTTTGACTTGAAATTTCACCAGCGGATAGCTTGAAGAATATTTGATACATGATGGTTTACATGTCGGTTTTGAAGATTTTGACTTTTGATGCCTATTTTAGGCTCAAAGTACCAGAAACCCTAATTTGCGTGCATCGTATCAAAGATCTCCAGTTTGCCTTCGTTACGCAACCTTGATCGACTCGTGAATCTGTTCTTGGAAGCGGTACATTGAGACACACCGCTAAAAATAGCAAGTTCCTTCTTGGTGGTCCTCATTTGCATGTCACACCATCGCGAAGCTCTTGAAAAACCCATCAGGAATCACCCAACATGCAAAAGAAACCCTGACATGCAAACCCTAAAAATAGCCTCGGAAAACTAAATTTTGAAAGTGGTCGTCTCGTTTTGCATGTTACATCATTGCGAAGGTCTTGAAAAACCCAGAAGGAATATCCAGACATGCAAAGAAAATCTACGCATCTGGACCTGATTTCGCGGCGGGCTTGATTTGCTAAAATAGTAAGTTATCGTTTTGCTCGTTTGGCAAAGCGATGCGGTACTCACGAATGCGATTGTGATGATCAGAATCTCAAAATAGCTGACAAATTGCCCTGAATTGCAGACTTACTAAAAATAGTAAGTACCTCAGAATTTGATGAAACTTGGCTGGAAACCTGCTGGATGTCTGCTGACAACAATATTAAGTTCAATTTTCAATTTTCTCACTTTACTTGACCTTGAATTGGCCAGAAACGATGAAACCCTAATTTTATACTTGGCCAATATTTTGCGTTTAAGCCTAATGACGGACACAACCCCCCGAAAGACGGACACCAGAAAAGAGACAGAGCGAGAGAGAGGAAAACCCAAGCCAAAAGACCGGAACGGAGCAAAAAAATTTAGGGGGTCCCCATCTTGAATGGGGCGATGTGTGAAAAGGTCACAACAGGTCATTTGTCACATACACTAGCCAGGGTCGATTTGACTTAAGGCTTCCTTACTTCTACGCGTAGGTTAGTCTATCGGGGTAGTCCGTACCCTAGACGTCCTACTTCAAGCTATCTACTGGAAAGGGGGACAACTTAACAAGTACTCACAACTATCTCCCTTATACTGGACATCTTTATCCTAGGAGCTTTAATAACTTGACTAAGTTAATCTTTAACTAGTTGTGATCGGTAACTTATTAAATACCCTCAATTCATCCCCTAGTATTAAATAGCTATATGCAAACATACACTCCTTATAAGGAGTCAATACAAATAATGCAATTTGCTCTTCTATGCATCTGTAAATCCTAGTATAATCCGTACACTAATGAATACAGGAGCTAATAGTATAAAACATGCAATAGCCTTCCTATTTCACAAATTCTCTCCTTGTTTAAAGAATCAACAATAATTCTATCATTAAGGCCATTCTTTTAGATATTCGTTTCAAGTATAATGCATAGAACAACCTTCATTTCCTATTCTTTTTCAATCAAAAGATATGAAAACAGGCTTTCATTTGGGAACTCCTCTAATATAAAAGAAGAATAGCAGATTCAGGATTAACAGTAAGAAGAGATAAGCATGCCTGGCAAATGCTTCCCAAAAACGCTGATTTAGTGTGAGATTGCTACAGCAGTAACTACACCTTTGAACTTCCAACCACCACGATTAAAGATAATCTCAATTTTCTTCTCTCTGAAATGGTGAATGACAGGCACTAAAATCTCTGTCAATGCAAACTAAATTCTCTCTTAGAAATGGCGATTGCTCTCATAGCAATAGTAAATTCTCTCACAGTGGAAATAAAACTTCACACACAACAGAGTAAAACTCACTCACAATAATGATCACTCAGAAATAACTTATAAATCTCTTGAAAAGAACATATTTGAACTTCTAATTTCGTGTGTTGAAGAATAAGCAGAGTAGCCATTATATAGTGTTTCAAAACTCAACAAATTCCTCTTCCTAAGGCGTCCAAGCTGCCAGCAAGGTTTGGAATAGTTCAAATAGGAGATGTGTCGCCTTTTAGAGAAGATTTCGACCTTCATTTGATGACAGCAATGAAGAAAGTTCATTTTGCACATGGTAAATTCCCAAAAACGTGACACCTTCTGGTATTGGTGCGATTCAACAGGTAAAGATAAGTGACGGTTAATGCAAAGACAAAGTCCCTCACCAAATGGCGTCCACATTTCCATTTCTCTGGTTGCTATCAAATTCCTTTTAGCCGCATTCTGTTAAATTTGCCATGGTTGCGCGCTTCTACAGGCCCCATCTGCATTTTCACGGGCCTTCTTCTCTTTTTTGACATTTTCTAATATTTACCAATGAAATATTTACCATTGCGTTTCATTTATCAAAGATGCGTTTTTAAAATGGTGACTCAATATTTCATTCGAAATGTTTTAAAGTGATAAAGCGTTTTATTTAGAAATGATTAAATCATTTAGCCAAGGTTCGATTTTAAAATAAAGTGTTTACTTAAAATTTATTCGATTTCCATTCCCTTAATAACATATATCTATATATTTATTTTATTATATTTAAAAAATATATATAGTATAGTTTTAATTTACATAATATATATCTATGTATAATTATTTAAATTTAATAATTTAAATAATCTCATATACATATATATATATATATATTTTGTAAATACTATATTATATACATATTTGATATAATATTAAATATATAATTATATTTACCTTTACATATATACATATTAAATTACAAAGTACGTATATTGCGAGCCAGTCAGCATACTTTCATTATACGTACTTATGTATATGTATATGTAGATTCCGAGGTAATGTCAAAATAATATTTATTCATATTCACGTATATATAACAGGTTGGTTGTGGGTATGTATACATGTATATTTACTTGTATACTTCCTTTATGTATAGGTATTCATAAGTGTATTTATATCAATGCATACGTATGGCATATCCATCTGCTCTCATACGTTTGTATCGACATGAATATACTTATGGACACTCGTACATACCGTATATATATATATATATATATACATATGCACATGCCCACCTCCTAACGCGTAACATCATTCCACATATGGTTATACTGGCAAGCATCACTTATTCACGCATTCAGAAGTATATACGACTGCTAATGTTCATAAACAAGCCTATGGATGACTTACCCTTAACTCAACAAATTGACTTAGGTTACTCAGTCTATAATATGTGTGTGTATGCCCAATTGGTACTCGTTACTGTTTACCCGACCAAGTTCCTCCCCGAGTGATATCTCTCCTCTGCCTGGAGGTATGAACTTGTTTCCTGCACATCATGATACGACAACGAGAGTCATATGCTCAAAACAAAGCAGAATACATGAAACATTTCAAAAGTTAGATTATTCACAAATCAATAACCTTTTATTCTCCTTTATGCAGTATTTCACCAAGAATAACATCAAATGAAACAACATTCATATTGAAAACAAGGTACAAGCATCATTAATTCACCTCCAGAATTCACATTTACTCTATCTAGTAATGGTAAATAGTAACGTCACAATTTGGGATCTAACATCGGTGAGGGCTATTTTTAGGGGTTTTCAAAAAGTTGTCCGAATAGTATCGTGTGCACAGACAATCTTCAAGGTTTTCAGAATGCAGTTCTTCCAAGTCAAATACAAGACCAAGGTGGTCTTTTTCCATGACTTCCTAAAAATGATTGACACCGGTCTGCATCGGGCACACCTAGAGGTCGATTTGGACAAATTGACAGGCATAGACACTCACAGTCCATAGGTTCCATATGGTTTCACCTTGCATGTTTGATAGCCTTCCAAGGCTAGTTTAGAGGGTTGAATACTACTGGAGCTCTGTGGGTGCAGCGAGTTTGAGTGCATTTCTTACAACCAGGGTGTTCGTAGTCAAAACTTAGCGATTTCATCATACAACACTATCATTAAGAAGAATCAAGAAAAGCGTTAGAAGCGCAAAGCTGTAATGTCCCCTTCTAGCTAGACATCCGTAATTAGTGGATTAGCCTATCATGTCGACCCTTGTAGGCTAATTGTTCTAGATAGAGGGTCCCTTGTGACGGTCACTTGGTCGTCAAAATGCAGTGTTGACCTCCGAAGTTTAGTGGCAGGGTGAATTAAGGCGTTTGGCATGATGTATGTGATTAAATTATGTTATTATCTTTTATTTCACCCTTTTTGGCCTAGGGATCACGTGTCTTCTAAATGGGGGGTCACTTTATTTTTATTTGGCACAGTCATGTCAATGAAGTTGGATGACACAACTGCAAAGAATATTGAATATCAGCAGCAGATAGCGAGTGGTGAAGATATGCTACGGCAACACGTCATCATCTTGCGAAGCATTAATTGCCCAAAGGAAGAAGAAGTCAACGACTGGCTAGAGGAATTGTTGACTAGTGGTGATGTGGTGTAAAACACCCAATTAGGACGTCCTACCCCTCCAAGATAGCATTTATGATAAATAGTTAATTTGATGCCCCTTTCCAAGTTAACTCACTATCCCACTGATCATGTATGTCTAATCCCACTAATTGTGGATGTCTATTTTGGAGGCACTTTGTATATTGGAGTTCTCTTTTAGTTTATAATCAATTAACTGAAGTAGACTTTCCAATTAATTGCTAGGTCACGTACTTTTAGACATAGGAATAAATCTTGCAGATTGGCAAGAACTCATTGTTCACTCAAGGAGATTTTAGGATTGCCTACTCCTTTGAGCTTCTATAAATAAGAGCCTTTGCTCATTATTTTGTAATTTTTATTACTACAAAAAATTTCTGTGCCATTGTGCCATTAGGCTTGCAAGTCAATATTTGTTCACTCTTGGATGAGAGTTATTTGGTTTGATAACTAATTGTGTATGATTTCGTACCTTTGGTGTCCCAAATCTTTGTAAAGCGTTGAGTGAGTTTGAAGAAATAAATCAAAAGGCATCTACAATTTGATCCTAATTTTCAAGATCTATCAATGCCTATTTTTATAATCTATTGTTTCAATTTGCCACTTGGACAGGAGTTCCTCCTCGGAATTTTGAGATTAATGGTTATCGTTTGATGTTGTCTTATGATCTAGATTTCGGCCTACACCTTGGACAGGTGTCGTCACCTCGTCAGGAATCCTGATATCAAGTTCATTGTCCTTTGTTGTTTCTAGTAAGTTGCATCCCAACCTACACCTCAGACAGGAGTTCCTCCTCCTTGGCAATCCTGAGTTTCAACTGACCGTATGAGTGTTTGCTTGCATAAGACCTTATTCCAGCATAGATTTGAAAGTTCAAAGCCTTCAGATGCATTCTGAGAGAC
>VDFB02215683.1:0-17276 GCA_007258455.2 Sequoia sempervirens
TCCTTTTTTTCCTGCATGAGGGCATTTCTTTGGCGGCGTTCAGTGTGTGAGGTGCCGTTGTGAGCCACGGGTGTGCCGTGTGGAGTGGGCCTTTGGTGCCTGGTCTTTGTGAGGTTCCTTTCAGTGGGGCTTCTTGTTATTTTGCCAACAGAAACGGGTGTGCTTTGGGTGGGGTTTTGAAACCCGTGTTTTGGTTTTTTCAGGGGTTTTGCATGCCCGTTGAAAGTTGGATTTCATGTCTCCCAGGGAGACCTCGGGTGTTGACCCTTTAATGGACTTTCGCGCAGCGCTTGGTGCGAAGTCTCCTCAACATGCTTCGAAAGTCTTCAATAATAATTTGTTCATGCCGGAATCGAGGCTAGATGGAGTGGGCTCATCTAGTGGAGCTTGGATCAAGAAAATCAATGGATGCTTGGAACGTTGCAAGGAGAGGCCGAAACTGGTTATTCCTTTGGAAATGGTTGTAGAAGACATTGAATATTATTCAAGGCACTCTTTTTACTGTAAGTTTTTGGGTATGAGGATATCGATGCAATTTTTGGAGTCCTGGGCCTGGCGGACTTGGATGCCGGAGGGTGAGATGGATATAAAGCTTCTGGCAAATAATTATTTCATGGTTACCTTTGATTGCATGGCGGATCGAAATAAGGTCTTCGAAGGAGGCCCCTATTTCTATAATCAGGTTGGTCTGTTTCTTAAACCATGGCATCCTGGCTTTAACCCTGCTGAGGAGCTTCCAAATCGTGTCCCGGTGTGGGTTCGTCTTCCACGGTTTCCTGTGGAATGCTGGCGGGATGATGTTTTGCATCTGTTGGGGCTGATGCTTGGGAAGCCAGTTGGTTCCTCGCTGCAGACTCAGTTTAAAAAGGTAATAACTTTTGCTCGCATTTGTGTGGAAATTGATCTTAGTAAACCATTACCAGATTCTTTGGATATGTCTGTGGGTCCTTACTCTTGGGTTCAGTCATTGGACTATGAAACTCTTCCATTCCGGTGTCGTCTATGCCATGAATATGGTCACTTGCAACGAAGATGTCCAAGGGCTAGGCCTGTTGAGCCTCCAATCTCTCAGCCTCCCCGCAACCCGCCTAGGGAGGATAAGGGGAAGAACCCCATACCTAGGGATGGGGATGGTTCTGATGGCTTCGCCCCTGTAAAGAATCATAACAGAAACTGAGGCCAAAAGAGGACCTTGAGGGAAAGACAAGATGAAGACTCTTTTAATAGATTTGAGGTTTTGGATGATCTGGGTCAGCAAGAAGTGAACCTGGGTCTGGTGAATTTGGATCAAGGTATTGTGTGCTCTGGGCAGGAGGGTCCTCTGTTTGGGGATACACAGGAGGCACAAGTTACTGGAGCTTTGCAATTGGCAGCCGACCTTCAAATGGATGTCCAGGTGGAGTCGACTCCTTCTATGGAGATGAAGAAGGATGGGGGAGATGGTCCTTCTGTGGCTTTGCATACAGGAGTAGATGTAGCGAGAAATAACAGGTCTTCTCCTTCTCCTTTGGGTCTTCATCAGAAGGATATCAAAAAAGGGTTGGGGGAGAAATCCTCAAAGCTTGGCAGGAAGAAGGATATGGAAAAGATTAAGTTAGCTGGGGAAACTTTGGTGGAGTCAGGGTCGGTTAAGACTTTGGATTCACACTTCTCGAGCTCTTTGAGATGATTGTTCTTTCATGGAATGTAAGGGGCCTAAACAGCGGCCCTAGACAAAAGGTTGTTCGTGAGTTGGTTAGAAGTCAATCTCCTGATGTTTTGTTCCTGCAGGAGACTAAGTTATCTGTGGAATGCATGCTTGGTTTATCCCCTAAGCTGTGGGGCAGTGGCGAATGTCAGTGTGTTGGTGCTCAAGGGTCTGCGGGTGGAGTGGCTTGCCTTTGGAATCCTAGGAGGATCCGTCCTCTCTGGTGGATGGCCAGCAAGTCTTCTCTTTCGATGATCGCTTCCTGTTTAGAGACTGGGGAGTCTGCCCTCCTCTCTAATATCTATGCGCCTATCGAGTTTCAAGGTAAGCAAATTCTATGGTCTCATATTAGATTTGTTCGGAGCATGGTGCCTTTTCATCCATGGATTATGGCTGGGGACTTTAATGCTATTTCTGAGCTAGCTGAAAAGCGGGGGGGTATTGCTAGGTTGGAGCCTTCTGCGATGCTTCTTCAGGATAATATCTCTGCTTTGAATCTTGTTGATGTCAAGCCTAATAATGGGTCATTCACCTGGAACAATCGAAGGATTGGAGATAATTGCATCTCTGAAAGACTTGACCGGTTCTTGGTTTCCTGCTTCTGGGTTGGTGGATTATGGTCTTCTAGCTCCGAAATCTTGGATTGGAGGGGGTCTGACCATTGGCCTATCAAGTTGGTTGTTTCTTCAGTTCATGTGCCCTGGTCACCCCCTTTTAAGTTTCAGATTATGTGGCTTCGTGAACCCTCTCTTCATGCCTATGTGGCTGATTGGTGGAGAGAGGGTAGACCCGCTTATGGTACGGCAATGTACACTTTTGCTAAACTTCTCCAATTTGTTAAATATCAGCTTAAGTGTTGGAACCGACAGTGCTTTGGGAACATTTTCCATGCAAAGGTTGTTGCATAGGTGGAGTTGGATAGCATTACCAGAGTGATTAGGGAGGAAGGTGTGACTGCTGATTTACTTCAAGAGGAGGCCAGGGCATGGAAAGTGTTGGAGGAGTGTGAACTGCGGGAGGAAATATTTTGGAAACAGAAGGCAAGGGTTGAATGGCTTCAGGAGGGAGATAAAAATACGACCTTCTTCTTCAATTCGGTCAAAGCCAAGCGTCATGGGAATTTAATTTTTGTTCTGGTAAAGGACACTGGCGAGCATATATCCTCTTTTAAGGATATTTCGCATGAGGTCATGTAGTACTTTGTTACCTTATTTAGGGAGGATTCGCAGGGGGTTTTTGAGGAGGAGTATCAAGTTATGGCTTGTATCCCCTCTCTGGTTACTATGGAGATGAATGAATGTCTCATGGGGGATATTTCGATAGAAGAGCTTGAGAGAACGGTGTTCCAAATGAAGAAAGGGAAAGCTCCTGGCCCTGATGGCTTTCCGGTGGAGTTCTTTCAAGAATTCTGGGATATTATTAAGCTTGATTTATTGGCTGTTGTCCAGGAATCTCAGATGAATAAGCAGATGTTACGGGCTTTGAACTCCACCTTCCTCGCTCTCATCCCCAAATCTGATGGAGCAAACAAGTTAAGTCAATTTAGACCCATCTCTCTTTGTAATGTGATTTACAAAATCATCTCTAAAGTAATTGCGGATAGGCTGAAAACTTGGCTCGGAGTGTTAATTTCTGAGGAGCAGAGTGGTTTTGTTGCGGGCAGGCAAATTCTGGATGGGGTGGTTATTGCTACGGAGTCCATTCATTCTATGGCTAACTCCACTGATAAGGCAATGTTCATCAAGTTGGACATGGCAAAGGCATATGACAGAGTTCGATGGTCCTTCCTTTGGAAGATCCTTGGTGCTTTTGGTTTTGGGGAAGATTGGATTCGTTGGGTCAAGAGTTGTGTGACTTATGTTTCCTTCTCTGTTTTAATTAATGGTGAACCCTCAGAGCTTTTTGGAGCCTCTCGGGGATTGCGTCAAGGTGATCCTCTATCTCCGTATTTGTTTCTGCTCTTTGTTGAAGGTTTGGGTCGGTTGTTGAGAAGGAATGTGGAGAGGGGTCTCATTCAGGGATGGCATTGGGGTGGTAATATTCCCCCACAGTCTCATTTGCAGTTTGTGGATGATACTGCTTTGATGGGTATGGCTACAATTAGGGAGGCTACAAACTTGCATGCAGTGTTGGATGTGTATTTGACTGCCTCAGGTCAAATGATTAATGAAGGTAAATCCTCCATCTTCTTTTTCAATACTCCTAGTCCAATTCAAAGGAGGATTGCCAATATTTTAAGGTTTCAGACTGGGTCCCTCCCTTTGATCTATCTCGAAATTCCTATTTTTGACAAAAGGATGCCCAGGGATTCTTGGTAGAACATTCTGGAAAAGTTTTGACTAAAGGTTAACCATTGGACCCATAGATGGCTTTCCTTTGCTAGTCATGTTCAGTTGGTCAAATCTGTGGTTCAAGCTCTTCCCATTTACAGATGCATGCTCCAGGTGGCCCCAGTTGGTTTTCTTCAGGAACTTGATGCTTTAGCTAGACAATTTTTATGGGCAGGTAATTTATCGTCATCCAAATGGAGCTTGGTGAGATGGGAGATTGTTTGTAGCCCGAGGCAATATGGGGGTCTTCGTTTAAGGCAGTCATTTTTGTCTGGTGTGGCGCTTGCTGCCAAGCTATACTGGAGGTGGTGTGTGGAGCAGGATCAGACATGGGCCAAGATTTTACTTCATAAATATTTTCCAGGGATCCCTCAGATGGATATTCCTCACTATCCCTTAGTGGGGAAAGGATTGGTTATCTAGGGTACGCTCAAGAAAGGGGCGGCGCTAGTTAAGGAGGGCTTATTCTGGGTCTGCAAAAGTGGGTTTGAGGCTCAATTTTGGTTGGATGCTTGGGATGGTTTTCCTCCCATTGTTTCTCAGTTTCCTAACCTTTTGCCCCTTTGTCAAAGATTCCTCGAGGCTGGTTGGGACAAGGTGAGAGACTTTAAGTCTGTTTCTTCTCAAGGTCAATTAAGGACGGCTAGATGGAAGAATCCTGAGGAGTGGCCTGTGGTTGGTATGGAGGAGGAATGTGCGGAATTGCAAAGCATCCTCTCTAGCAGGACTTGTAGTTCCCTTCCGGATGGGGATGTTTTATCTTGGTCTCCCAACCCTAAGGGTGTTTATACTGTTTCTTCAGGTTATCAGGTGTTGTTATCTCACAAGCTGGATGGGGTGGAGGTTCAATGGTGGAAGAGTGTTTGGAACAAGTTTTCTTGGCCGAAGTGTAATTGCTTCATTTGGACTTTGGCCTGGAACAAGTGTTTGACCTGGGATAATATTCAGAAGAGGGGATTTCAGGGACCATCCATGTGCGTGTTGTGTGGGGATGGAGAGGAGGATTCTGCTCACTTGTTTTTTCGTTGCCCCTTTGCTCTGAGGCTATGGCACTTATGGTGGGAAGTTTGGAGAGTTCCTTGTGTTCATGCTTCCTCTCTGGTGGATTTTTGGCATAGTCTTGGCAGACCTCCTACTACCGCATCTTTCTTACAGGATGTGTGGTATGTGGGGCCTACTTTCCTTCTCTGGCAGATTTGGCTAGAGCGAAATCATAGAGTCTTCCGAGGTGAAAAGTTGGTTTTCCAACAAGTCTGGCAGAGAATTATGGGTATGGTTCGGGAGACTATGGAAGCAAAGTGTGAGGTAGGCTTTCCCTTGGAGAAAGAGGATGCTAAGAAGGTGGAGAGATTGGGACTTCAGGAGTTGTCTTTGGCTTCAGCTTGTGTCCGAAAGGGCAGACAAGCAAAAATGAAAGTTATGAGAGTGGGTAAATGGTTGCCCCCTCCTGCTGGAATCTTGAAGATTAATACTGACGGTTCCTCAAAAGGAAATCCTGGGCCTGCTGAAATTGGTGGAGTTGGTAGAGATTCTACAGGATCAGTGGTTTTCTTCTTTTCTATTTATGAGGGGGCAAAGACTGTCAACCTTATGGAGGGTCTGGCAATATTCTCCGCCCTTGAACGGGCTTATGCTTTGGGGTGGAGAAAAGTTATCTGTGAGTATGACTCACAGGTTTTGGTTAATTTGCTTAAGGTTCGGAAGGTGGATGATGTCAGTTGGCAGTTAGCTAGGATGGTGCAACAGATTTTGCAGATTAGTTCCTTGATGGAGGAGGTTTCTTTTGTCCATATTCCGAGGGAGTGGAATAGAGCAGCGGATTGCTTGGCGAAATGGGCTTCGGCGCATCTTGATGGTTGGAGGATTGAGGGGTGGGATCAGATTTCCCAGGATCTTCGCCATGAGTTGAACAAGATTATTGTGGAGGATGGTGATGGGATTGGTGATGGATGATGTTGTTTCTTGCTTTGTTTTATTGTATCTTTGCTTCCTGGGGTTTAGGCCTTTGCTTTGTTGTAATGCTCGTTTCTAATTATCAATAAAGTTTTTACCCCTTTTAATAAAAGAAAGATTAGCAATTGCATATGACTTCCTAAATAGAGCTAAGTATGCTATGATTGCCATGTTGCACTTGAACTTCATCTACAAAATTGTTGCAAGAGTAACTGCTTCGAGAGAGAGATGTGAACCAGTCCAATATATAACATAGACGATGCTTAGTAAACCACTGCTCTATATAGCAATGAATACCATTATATGATTGGTCTCCATCTCTTATCGATGTGGAGGAATATATTACCATACACACCGAATTAGGTTGAAACAAACATACCAGAAGATGTTGCTAGCCATGCCAAAACAAGAGTTTATTCCAGCGAATGGAGATAACCAAGATTCACATGAGAGGTGAGGTTAAGTAGTATAAAGATCAAAGAAAGATAGAGGAAATTTAGTGAGATATTGAAGTTACATAAACGTTGATAGACAAGGGTGCACAATGAGAAAACATGGATAGGGCATGCAAACTATTGACAAAAAACCCCAAGGAGACATCATCCCAAGGGCCTACAGTGAACGCAGGAGAAGTACATAATGGATTTTAAAAGGAGGATGGTGTTAAATCACAATGCCAAGTCTACAACATTAAAAAAACATGCAAGTAAAGAGGTCTAACACATAGCATAGTGTCAATTAAGATCAAAAGAAGGAAGGAAGGGCATCAAATTTAAATTATAGCGGTTACCACTATAACACCCCCATCCTGCAAACCCCAAAGGAACAACAAATTTCATCAATTAAATAAATCAATTACTCAAGAATAATCAATTTAATTATAATCACATAGCTTATTTCCAATTTTCTCAATTAAACTATAATATTGCAACTTGTAAAATTATCTCATTAATTCAAAATCATAGCATATAAAATCCTTTATATATATAATATAATATAATATACATATATATGTTTTTTGTGCGTATATATATAAAACATATATTAAAATTTATGCTTATAAAACACATTATAAAATCACCCATATTCCTATCAGAGTTTAATTATAGTATATATAAGTACACATATATATACATATATATACACATATATATATTGAGCATATACATATATATATTATTATTTATGAGTATGTGTATATATACATATATATATGGGGAGTATATATGTATATATATGTATATATATATACATATATATGTTTATATAATATATAATAATATATAACATAAATCATAAAATGCAACATAAACAAATAGAGTTTTTTTCAAAAGAGAATGATTTTTTTTTAAAAAGGTATAATTGGTAGTATTGGCGTATCTCCCTATGGGAGGCCACAGCCTCACTAGGACTGCCAGACAATAGCCACACTATTGTGTATAGTCTGTGGTGGATCACAAGACAACATCCACCTGGTCAGGTGGTGACGGCCACCACGACCACTCCCTTCACATATAAATAATTTTATTATAAGTAAATTTTATTCTATTCAAAAACATGTTAAAACACAGAGTTCCACAAAATAATACATGTTTCTCACCAAAAATAAAATTTGAATATGAATATATATATATTTATTCTATAGGTATATATATATATATATATATATATATATATATATATATATATATATATATATATATATATATATATATATATATATTTGCTAAAAAAATATATAAATACAATGAATAAACAATCTAGTTTTTTCAACACAAAATAAATAGGACATATAATTTAATTTCCACAATAATTTATTTTCTTTACAAAACAAGAATTTCACAACTAGATTTAATGAATATTTTCTTAAGATTTTTCAATAGTATTCAATAAAAAAGATTCAAAGATTTAACACAACCAAATTTTAATAACATAACCCTCTTTTTAAAAAAATAAAGAAATTGATTTAACATGTATAAACAAGATTTTGTTTTACAAAATAATAAATAAAAAAGGCAACAATAAATTTAAAGGAACCTGGAGTCCTTTGTTCGATGTAGAATCTAACACAATAGCTTTCTTCCTCTTTGCAAGTAGAATCCCTTCTGCAGCTTCTTCTCAAGTTCCTTCAACTAACTTCTGAACCAATCCTTTCTTCTTTTCTTATAGAACAATTTTTACCAAGAAGCACAAAAACCTATCATTTTTTTTCTTTTTCAGACAAAAACTAGAAAACTATCGTGTCCAAAAACCCCCTCACAATAAAAATAAATAATAATAAATAAAGCTCTTCTTCTTTTTCCTAAAAAATCCTCTACATTCATTGGTTCTTTTCTTGCTTTTAAAAGTACACACTTATCTCACAATTTTTAATTAAAAATTCGTTATTTTCTCATGATATTATCCTCACAAGATATTCTCTTCTGATTTTCTAATTTAATATCAAGAAAAAGATAATATATAACTATCATCATCATTATTTATTTAAATTAATTACTTACACTTTTAATTAATTAAATAACTTTTTAATTTACAATATATTTAAAATTCAACATTTTACTAACTTACAATTAATCAAAGCAACAAAACAACATTAATTAATCTTATAAAATAAAGATTAATTAAATAACCACTAACCATAAATACAATAAATAATCAACAATCAAACAATACAAAGACAAGGACAAAACCTAAATCATGACACAAAAAAACTCACAACGGGATGATGGACTTGGGATGGGGACACTTACTTATCAACTCCCTTTTTCAACATTGTACCCGTTGGGTTAATTTAATGCTCGCCTTGTCCTATCAAAACAGGTGGAATCAAGACTTTATTCCTGCACTTCCTGCATACAAATAAACGTCAAGTAACATGTAAATCTCCATTACAGACACACCGTGAAAGGAAATTGCGGGGTAGCAGGTTGCTCGCAAGCGAGTGATGCTACTCCGTCCTTTCACCAAGACTCACTAACAACCACATCAGAAAACATAGCATCATAGAATCACAACATCGACATATATAATATTAAAGAAAAACCATAGCATAATCAAATAATCTAACCACCACATAAAGTATCATAAATCATCATAATAATGTCAATTGCAACAACCAACTAAACTATGAATCCACACACAACCAAGTCGGTGAACTAATCACCATCACAAACCAGTATCAAACCAACACATAAGAGTATCAAAGAGTAGCAAAGAGTATCTACAACATGGGGTATTAAACCATAGAAAAAAACGTATGAAACGAGTTGATAGCAATTGGGTGCAAATAAAATGAAGTCACCATGCCATAGTTGAGATCGCCACAATAGCTATAAGCCTATATACTACTTCTGGATGTTGTTAAACATTAAAGAGAGTGATTTGTGTTCTAAAGGATTTGCGGATCTTCACATAAATAAACAAACATACTATAGTTCGACTATTCCCATCTACTAACCCATACAATTCACCCAATGGTAGCGATTACTCAAAAATGTAGTTGCAGAGTGAAAAGAACTCTTACCTCTCTATAACGCATGATGCCTTATTCCATAAGGGATTCCTAGCAAGTTTCATCCAGGCTGAGGATTTACCCAAAATCACCTCCCGGAGCAAGTAAACCATCGATCCCAAGGAGAGAGAGGTGCCCAAAAATGCATAAATGGAGAAATTATTCAAGAACACAACACATTTCTCACCTAGATGCTCCAGCCTCCCTTAATTGAGAAAGATCGATCCCCCCATTATTGTCGTTGCCAACCTCCCCTTTACACACAGATTGCAATTTCCCAAACATCCCCCTGAAACATTGAAACAAATTTTCTAATAAAGCTGGAGCCCCCAAATCAATCTGTTCGAGAATCCCCAAAGTTTTTTTTTCCAAAACTAAAATTAATTTCTTTATATTTAAAACCCAATCCCAAATAAGTTACAAAAATCAATGAAATTTCGCAAGTTTCCTTTCAATATTCAGTTCAGAACTATGCATGTTCCAAATACAAATTGTTTCTATCTTTTCTCCATGCTTTTACAATCCATTTCCAAATCTCATCTCTTTTAATTCACTTTATTCAAATAATTATTTCTCCATCTTTTCTATTTTCATTTTCAGTTGAAATCTTATCTTCATGATTTATTGGAAATCACATTTACTTTCCACTGTTAATCTGTACTTTAAAAATAATGTTTATCTTCATTTATTTATTTATTTTTATTTAAGCATTAAATCACATTATTTAATTTAAATAATTAATAACACCAATTATCTATAATATTATTTCATAACATAGTTCATTTAGTTATCGTTTTACTTCCCAATTAAATTAAGTTGCTCTTGTAATTCCTTTTTGATTTAATTAATTAAATCAATGCTAGACTAAATCACATAATTCTGAAAACAATATAGTCATGAACAAAAGACATCTCAAAATCAACTAGTCACACTTACTCGAATACACTTTTAACAACAAAAATGACTTAACCACCAACAAACAACTTACTTGAATGCCAAGGACGATCGAAATGGAGGGGCACTACATCCTCCCCTAGGCTTCAACTTACCCTAGAAGCTCTAATCAAGCATAAAACACGATAACACAACAAACCAGCAACAATATCAACATTCATACAACTTCAATTGAGCAAGCAGTACTAATAACATTCAAAGGAAAGAAATGGTACCAAAATGGAGGCAAAATTACAACAGACCACAAGGACGGGATCACGAACAAGGGTGGGGAAACTTTCTTGTCAGCTCCTATTTTCCACATCAAACCCATTGGATGTTTATGATGCTCACTCTATCCTGACAATGTAGGTGGAATCAAGGCTTAGTTCATGCAATCCTGCATACAAACAACATTGTGCACAATATATATATATCACAAAACACAATCGCGGAGAGTGAATTAACATAGTAGGCACTCTCGCTAGTGAGTGATACCACACTTTCCTCTCACCGTGAGCACAATATTCATAACAACTCTAATAATTCATAAACAACTTGCCACTTATTAGTTAGACAAATATTCACATAAGGATTCTAACCATACATCTAGTTCATATGTTGTATCAAAAATGGTTTACTACTTGACATTATACATATCTATCTCTATAGATTCCAATTTTGTTACCTTTATTACTGAGTTTCCAAAGCCAACTACCTGGAAATCACAAACTATGATAGAACATAACACATTAGTATCAATAATTCAAGCTTTATCTTAACCTCAAAATACTACACTTCCATGTAAATCATAGCATTAATTATTCCACACAAACAACATTTCCATTAAACCACATCATTTCACGAAGGCAGTCCACTTCATTCATATTCAACACCAAATCTTACAATACTTAAACAAAAATTGAAAAAATTTACACCTTCATAGATTTAAGAAAACATACTCATCATTTCTACAAGCAAAATTGCAAATTACACACTCTACACATTCATGTGCAAACTCACATCATGGAAACCATTACTCACACAGCAACACAAGTGTATTTAATGCATCCTCGGTAGGAAGGATATCAATGCATTGCACACTACACCAAGGGTTCTATACTTTCCACTGGTTTTCTGCATCATTGACCCAACACCAACTAATGGGAAAAACTTCGTTAACTTGAAGACAACGAAAAGTAGACTCTAGACTCAATGGTCTAAAATGCAAGGCTCATATATCACATATAGTGCCCATTGTATGAACATGTGCTCGGGATACCATTGTGTAACACCCCTCGTCGTATGTAACCCCAAAGGACAACTATAGTAACAATGACCACTCAATAATTTTTTTAAACGTAAACATACATGAAATGCACATTAAGTTAGGACATGAAATTCATTTAAACAAATCCACTAACACTTACGTCCCTTGGGGTACACGAGGTGACATTACGAAACTTAATTCCGTACAAGAACGATAACGACCGAAAGCCAAGAGAATAAACCATGATCAAATGTATGATTACAATAATAACACATACATTAAAATTCATCAGTAAGAAACCATCCACTTAAGTAAACACAACATATAAAAGATTAACTTAATCTTAATATTGATAAACACACTATCATCACATGAACTTAATGGAGCATATTTCCATAGATACAATACATTAATAAACAACTTCTAGGGATCAATATTCACACAAAGTTTACACAGATAAAATAATATATCACATCCTTTTTATTACATTACAATGATACAAACGTGTTCCCCAATATGGACGAGAACCACATGACCAGATAGAATGATACAACTGAGCAGTAGAACACAAGTATCAACCGCTCCAAGTAGTATAAAGATCAAAGAAAGAGGAATTAGTGAGATATCAAGGTTAAATGTCAATAGACAAGGGTACAATGATAAACATAGACGTGGCATGCAAACTATTGAGAAAAATCCAAGGAGACATCATCATCCTAGGGGTCACAATGTTTGTGGATAAGTACATAATGGATTTTTGTAATGCCCCGCCAAGCAACCCTAAAGGATACATTACATCTAGCATTTACGACACCAATTTTTTTTTAAAGTTCTAACATACATCATAATAATCATATATCACATGATATAAATCTAAACATGAACTACATATAACAAATCCCTTGGGTTAACAAGACTGCATTACTTTTCACAACAACATCATTACATCACATAGATGGTAAGTATACAACAGTAACCATAAGATAATGTGAGCATGGTAACACATTAATCAAGAGTTACAATATTACAATGCCATTTCCCAACATGAATGGGGAAGATAGAATAAAATAGAATGATACATTTGAAATGAAGGAGTACAAAGCTGCAATACTGGATCCTACTCTGGTGCAACTCAGGAGACACTGCAAGGTACAATTTTGCACTTCTCGATCGTTAACTGGGGACCCAATGGGGTGCATAGCACATTCCACCCAACCACGTGGACCCGAAGGCCCACCCCCCGTGCTAAGAGATGACAAGAAGGATCCCCAACAATAACCATCATACAGAACAAGGGTAAAAAACTTCACAACAAGATCCACAATAACATAAGGAAATCTCAGCACAAGATATAACCAACACAAGATGTGCCTACCATAAGGAATAACCAATAAAGCATCAACATATCAATGCCATCATGTGCTTCCAGAGGTCCAAGAATGACATAGAGGGAAACAAGCATACATAGTTGTTAAAGGAAGAGTGTCATCGCAATGTTGCATGGGTTACCCTGGCGATTCTTCCTAGGTCCCGACCCCCAACTTGGATTACCCAAGTGACCTCTTACGAAACCCGGCCCCACATGCAATCCAATGCGCCATCAATTATCTTTCATAAGGACAAGATAATGATTTTTCCGTTCCAGGCCTTCTCAACTCATCTCAAGCCTATACAAGCACTTGAGCCATGAGTGAGGCATTCACTTATATCTTGTTAATGTGTGATTCTATCCAAAACTCCAAATTAAATATTAATGTTTTCACTTGATTAGTAAACTTCCAATGATTTACCCTGAGACCACTTCTGGGTCTCGGCCCCCATTGAAAGCCACTCCCCTTATGAACAACAAAAACTCAAAAGTCACTATCAGGGTAAGCCCACATGCACAACATATAAAGCCACATGATAATTTTCATTAAGCAAGGCAAACACCATCCTACACAAAATCTTCATAACGAAACTATTTTCAAGTGCAAGGCCAAACCCATAATCATCAAATAAATCATATAAGCAATTGTTCACAAAGAACCAAAAATAAAAATAAACAATAAACAATAATAAAGCAACACCCTTCTTTCCCTTACTCTGGAAGACTTATAAATCACTTAAACAAGGGTTTCCCAACTAGGTGGCAACAAAACTTGTTCTCAAAAATAATCTTCAATCTCAAAATCAAACAATCACAAGGTAAAATCTTCTCAAAAGTCCATTTATCACAACCCAGTTCCCAACATTAACTCAAAACATTACTCCAATACAATACATAAAACCCTTCATTTCAAAACCAACCACAAGCAGAAATCATAACCTCATAGGACCATTAAATTCACTATCATTTCAAACTTATAAAGAGAATTTAAAATAACCAAAGAAAATAATTATCTCAATAAATATTTATCACATTCAGGTTACATTCACCAACAAGTCAAAATCAATAAACTTCAAAGAACAATTGAATCATCATCTACAATTTGTCTATTCACCCAACAAGAAATCATTTTAATTCATCAAAAACTATATACCCATATCTTACTAATATTTCACTATACTTATTATAAATTCGTTTAAAATAAAAGAAGTTTTCTAAGCATAACAACAATTTACTCCTATTCTAAGTCATGATTTATAATCATTTCTTTAAATATACACGAATTTGTCATGTTGCCATGAATTTTCCGAAGGTGAATTAGTAAACAATCATTTTTATAAAAAAAAATTCATCAATGATCTGGACATTAAATATTGTGAATAGAAAACAGATCTTATGCAGTATTAAAGGAAGAAGAAAATACTCACAGAAAGAGATGAAACACCTTTTATGAGAGAAAGAAAGATCGAAGAAAGTCATTTGTTCTAGAATTATGTTGTAATTAGATGAGCGATTGGAACATGCAAAGAATCAGATAAGAACTTAAAAGCATTTGTATTGTAATACCCTATCATTGTTCGTCACGACATTACCATACTCGTCATTCTCATATCTTCACTCTAGACAGATGACTAGTGTGTTTATTATTACTTTGTGGAGTATGATGACTGAGTTTTTCGTATATGTTAAAATTGACTGGACTTGTGTGGCGTGCAACATTTCTTGAAGACTGGGTAAGAGAGAACAACTTCACTGTGATTAAAACAGGTGAAGTTAAGTATTCATAGTTTTTGACTTTCGAGTAAACGAATGCTCGTTTTGGCAGTGTAGTATGAAAGGAGGAAAGAAATAAATCACAGAAAGAGACTAAACACCTCTTATGAAAGAAGGAAAGATCGAAGAGATTCGTAATCTTTATTTGTAGTAGAATTAGCCTACGTTATAATCAGATAAACAATATCTCAACTCTAAATGTTGTAACTGCGATAGGTTGTCAAGTAAATATATATTAGAGAGTGAATATTGGAATTTGGAAATACCACCATCTACTTGCATTGTTATCATTATTTCAGGGAGACTACTTAATTCTGTATACTACCTCAGCTCTAAACACTGTACAGTGACACCGAGTTTCCAAAGACGCGCTCAAGATGAAGTTTGGAAATTAACTTCACCACGATCAATGTTAAGCCCCTTTATTTTGTTAATTTTCGACAATATCTTATTTTCAACTGCTGCAACTATGGTAGATTGTCGGGAGAACCAGGCAGGTTATTTAAATCTTTTAAACTTCCTTTTAATGTTCAAGTGTTGCAGCTGATTCTAATTGATATTGAAATCAAAGAGATTATTTAAACCTCTACAACATTCTATTTTCAAGTGCAGCGGATGTAACAAGTTTCCAAGGAATTAGGGAGGTTATTCAAATCTATACACCCTACCATATTCATGTGCTGCCATTGTGACAGGTTGCAAAGGTACACATGATAAGGTAATTCTCTTTAGATCTAAGGGTTCAAGTAATTAAATTCCACAGACGGTTTGGAGTAAGGTGGAGAGAAGTACGCTGGCAGCTCAGGAGAAACTTCAGCTTTCAAAAATAGGCCAAAAGGCTGGTTGGTTTCCTTTCTGTTATCAATTTCTAAACTTCACATGACTTAAGGATAGAATAGAGAACAACAAAAAGCCCAATGCTCAAGGCACAGGACACACATATGATAATACATCTCACACAAGGCATTAAAGCATAGGCACTATGATGTTTACCTAAAAATATAGGCTCATAAGATAACGTCATTGCCTCTCATATAAGCGCAATACATAAAGGTTAATCTATAATTTATTCTAAGGTAATTCTACGTATAACAATATGAATTGAAAATTCAATACAAGAGGGTCTACAAATTATAGAACACACATGCAAGCTAAGCAAAATTAATAGAGGCAGTCCTAGTGTCGATCTCTTCTTAAGAAGAAGTGCAACGAATGAACAAAAAACAAATATTTAAAGTATGCATTTCATACGCATGGCAGTGACTCATAATAGACAGAGTTTAAATCATCTTCCATCAGAAAACAAAAGATCTAAATTCATAAGATAGAAAGCTACACGCAACTCTGACTCAGGATATAAAAGATCATAAGCGAAGTACACAAATCCCTTATAGGCCGTGGCTAAATAAAGATTTACTCAGGTTAAAAATGGGCATATACAATAACAATAAGGCACAATTTAAGGGTTTTACCGAGTTCTTAGTTCACTTAGTGACAGCCAAACCCAATGATGGTTGAGGAACAAGAGATATTCGACGCCATCAAGTAAATCTCTACAGAGGAAAGTTTAGCATGCATGAACTGAATATGGACCCTACAGGCATCTAATCCCTTTAAAATCAAATGCTAGCAAATTTAGATTCATTATTCCCAACCATAGAACATGGTGCAAACTAGAGGTATGATGAACAAAGTTTTAGACAAGAATAGCTTACTCAGTTTGTGTGTTTATAGACACTGGTTGAAGCTGACTGATAGAGCTATCAAACGATTCCAAACTTCTTATTCCCAGCTAGCAGCCTTCACATACTTGTAGGGTCCGACTATCTCAGCACCAATTCCCAAAACTAGATACTTTCCCCAAAAATTCCAAAAAATAGAGCTTGGCTTTTTTTTTTTTAGAAAACTTAAGAACAAGAACCCCCAAAAACTTCGTACCCGGATGCAATAAGTTTCCCCCCTATACGATAAAGCATAGAAAGGATAGAAAAATATCTTATCCCTCCCCTGGCACTCCTCCTTAATCTTAAATTTCGCATCCCTCTAACTGATCCTCCTGCATGTCCCCTTTCAAATAATTCGATAACATTAATTCATGCAGGGCCGTTCCCAAAAAATATTGCATGCAAATCTCTCTATATTTAATTCTCAAGGCCAGCGAATATAAAGGCAACCAATGCATGCACTTATTCAAGATACCGGCCCCACTTTCCACGCAAGCAGTTACCAAACCATTATATACAATTTCCTAAATATAGATTTGAGTGACCAAGTAAGGCATATTATTATTTATTACTTCTACTTATCTAACAAAATAATTTTATTTATTTTCTTCAGCTTTAAATTGTACTTATGTGTATGTTTTTATTTTATTACTTTAATAATTTTATTTAATACAACAATTTCCCAAGGTGAAGTTATCAAGCATAACCACGAATACAGAGACAATA